>PVJN01064932.1:0-10305 GCA_004026805.1 Lasiurus borealis | reverse complement strand
CTGGTTATGGTTTCTCTTTAGTTTTTTTGGGTTAGAGAATATTCAACTTTCTATTATATTGTATCTTAAAAGATTTATCAAATGCCTCCTATATAATAACTAGACTCTCCTTTCTGTCTTAGAGTGTCCTAATTCACTTTTCCCCTCTAGTTAATAAGCAGTCTTTATGTAATTTTTGATCTATTGACAGAAGGCATGAAAGAGAGCTTTCATACCAATATCAAGAGAAGCCTAGATCCTTTATTGCACACTGATGGGAGCTGAATATCATAGCATATCAAGAATTTACCAAGAAAAGCTAGGAAAACACTGGGAAGAGAATTCTGACTTAGAAGAAAAAGTCAAAGTACAGATTTTATATTTTTTTGATGATGTATACCCTAGTTAACAACATACTGAAGGATGCGAGAAAACTAAGAGGAGATTATAAAATGTTCCAATAGTTAAAATAATAATCTCCAGTGATGCCTCACTAGCAATATTCAATACATCATAATTTCTAATACATGTATCATATCTTGTGCTATAATATAAACTTGAGCTCAGGAGCCATATCTTACATTGTTTTTCCTCAAGCACCAGCCCGAGACATACCACACAGAACAGTGGCTCAGAACGGAATGAAATAACATTTATGAAATGTGTTTTCAATAAATAATTAGTACATTAATTTTTCTTAATTATTCAGTCCTCTACAGGGCACATTGAAAAAACAGAATAGTTGCCATATTGTTTAAAAATAATTATGACTTAGAAGAGTATTTTCTGTGTAGAGATAAATGAGATTAAATATATCTGTAACTGTACACTGGCCAATTGTTTAAAAAATAAATGAAGTTCTAATGAACTTGGTATAAAACTAAATTTCACATTATATATTTTTTGAAAATAATTGTTCCTATTTTTCAGTGCAATGAAAAAAACTTAAAATACTTATCTTTTTTTTCTGTTGGTTGAAATTATCTATGATGACACCAATGAACAAGTTCAAAGTGAAGAATGATCCAAAGATGATAAAGATGACAAAATAAATATACATGTAGAGGTTGGATTCATATATGGGTTGCTTGTCAACCTACAAAGTTAGAAGTAAATAACAAATGTTAGTATGTTGACAATACATTCATCACTTTCCTTTTTTGCATGACTTGATAAGGTAATCCAAAAAATGCTATTCTAGTGAATTAGCTTTTTTCAGAAGCCATAATATTAGTGATGTTCAACAAAATCATTCTTAAAAAATTTTCTGACATTAAGTATTTATTACATCCTTACTAAATACAAGAATATAACCTTGAAATGACTACAAAGGACTTAACAATATAAAGTACTTGTTCTCACACTGGTAGGATAAGTTAGTAAAAAATGACCTAAAATATGTTTTTTATTTCCTAGAAAAAAACTGTAGAAGAGAGGATACCATATTTATAAAAATTTTGTTTTGTTTTCATTTCATTACAGAAATGTCTTCACTGGTTTTCGCTTTCTTAGTGTGGAAGTTATTTCATATAAACGCTTCCGTGGCACTTTAAAATATAAAATTAACCCAGCTAGTGTTGCTCAATGATTACTATTTGATTCCAGTCAGGGCACATGCCTGGGTTACAGCTTCATCCCCAGTAGGGAACATGCACGAGGCAGCTGATCAATGATTCTCTGTCATCACTGATGCTTCTATCTCTTTCTCCTTCTCCTTTCCTCTTTCTGAAATGAATTACAAATTTTTAAATATAAAAACTATTAATAAAATATGTTATTTCATTTTTATTTTGATAAACTTTATTTACTAAGCACTTATTATTTTCAGGCTGTGCTAAGTGCTTTACTTGAATTTTCTTGTTGGATTCCCATGAGGTAGGCAATAAATTATTTTTCAATTTGAATTATACAGTCAATAAACACACTCAACGAGGGAGTTTGTTCAGATTCAGTTGCACAGCTTGCATGATATGGCAGAACCATAATTTAAGTCAAGGTCTGTCTCCAAGTGCTGCATACCTAATCACTAGGCTACTATTAGGTTGAAGTTTTTCTTTCTTTTTCTTAAAAAAATATATTTTATTGATTTAAGGGAGAGGGATAGAGAGCTAGAAACATCGATGAGAGAGAAACATCGATCAGCTGCCTCCTGCACGCCCCCCACTGGGGATATGCCCGCAACCAAGGTACATGCCCCCGACTAAAATCGAAAACAGGACCCTTCAGTCCTCAGGCCGACGCTCTATCCACTGAGCCAAACTGGCCTCGGCAGGTGGAAGTTTTTCAGTTTGTGTGTACCTACCAAGGACTGACTCCTTGTTTCCACTGTTTGAAAATAGCTAAACTAAACTAAGGAGCTTTTTAAACTTGTATATTTTAGTTTAATGTTGACCAATACTTACATTAACGGAATCAACAGCTGCATACATAATATCCATCCATCCCTTAAATGTTGCCTGCAAATATAACATTTATAGAATCTGAATATGAAGCTCATACTTTTAAGCAGCAACACATGAGTTTGGTCCATTTAATGTTACATGCATTAAGTAATATTAAATCGCTAAGTTTTGCTGTATTTCAAACTACCAATGTAATATAAAGGTGCTATGTCAAGGAAAAAAGGGACACATTCTGGGGTCAGATTCTAAATCTTAGTCTTAGTCATTTATTTCAAGGCTGCTACAATTCCTGAAAATTTTGCACATGATTTTTATTTTTCCAGAAGTAGAGGATAATTTTATAAAAAAGGCAGGAAATAATTTATCTCCATTTCTTAAGGATGCTCTGTGCTAATGAGAAGTCCCTCTCATTCCCAAATAGTACAAAACTAGCAGTCCAGAAAAATGACTATTCATTTTGGAGCAATATTCAGATGGTGCACTGGTAAGGGGTCTAATGACACCAACAAGTCATTTTTATAGGCAGTTTTTCCAGTTGACACCAAATCTCTTTTTAAAGTCACAAAGTACTTTATCTTTAACATCTAGTTAGCAGATTATTTAAAGTAATGACTTCTGCCAGTGTCCATCCACTGTAATATCAAGCATTCATGAAAGGGGTTACTTACAACTTGAAGCAAAGACAGGTAACCAAGTCCAACATTATCAAAGTTCACCTTTAGGTTCTTCCATCGCACATTTTGACTAACATTCATCAGTGCAAAACACTCGGATTTATTTTGAACTTTGCTTGTAGGAAACCGTAACCCATCTGTGGTGTTAACACACTCATAGAACTTGCCCGCAAACAGATTTACTCCCATGATGCTAAATATTAGCCAGAATATAAGACATACAAGTAGCACATTCATGATGGAAGGAATTGCACCTATGAGTGCATTTACGACCACCTGGTATCCAAAGAAAGAAAAGAATGATTAGGATTCATAAAAATGTTAAGCAGGCAACATTAATGAAACAAAATGCAGAAGTAATGAAATTAGAAAAGCCATCCTTAAATGTTTAAGACATAAAATCAAGCAATCAACATATGTTAACTGAATGCCTACTATATGCTTAGCAGTAGCCAAGCAAGACAAAACAAGACAAGAGACATATGATAAGCATGTTTAGAAAAATACATGATGGACACACAGTAGAACTATGAGTAACAGTACAAAACAAAATAACGAAGATACCATGAAAGCTTAAATAAATAAAACAAATAAATAAAAAATAATAAACCAAAACCTGATACATGTAAGGTGAAGTCGTAAAATCTGCATACTCTAGAAAAAAAGAAATTTATAAACATAAATCATAAAAAATAAATAAAATATACAGTTAAGAGTTTATAATCCTAGAATTACCAGTGCTAAAATTCTCCCATTTAGACAAATTGGTGGTATGTATTATCTGGAGTTAAGATTAAGAATCATTTAATGATATGAACCCTTTAGATTTAATTGATTCTGTTAGTTGTGTGATATGTGAATTCAGTTAAGACCTTGGGACCTCTGTTTCCTTGTCTGCAAAATGAGAGCAATCTTTTCAAATGTATTATTTCAACTCCAAAAATACTTTATGTAGGTCCTTGGCTAAATATAGATAGTGCCGGGCCTCAGTTAAAGCAGAAAAAAAGTATAATTTATCTTCAATACTTTATTTCTGCTTTTAAGCATTTCCATTGCTATTGATCATCAGCGCTTCTTGCCACTTCAATTTTCCTGCATGGTGACCATTGCAGCATTTATCACTCTCCAGATGTTCTTAATTACCCAGTCCTTCAAATCTATCTATCTTCTGATACTTCAGCTCAAGCTTTTTGGTGAAGCATTAAGGGTCTCTGATTACCTTTGAGATTGTCTAGAGCAGGGGTTAGCAACATTTTCTTAAATATTTTTAGGCTTTGAGGGTGATACGATCTTTATTGCAACTATTCAATTCTGCCACTGTAGTAAGAGTATACACAAATGAGCATGCCTGAAATCCAATATCAGCTGTGGGCTTTGGTATGTTAACCCCTGGTCCAGAACAAGAGTTATTATGCAGGGATTGATGGACCCATAGTGATTCTATGTGGGCATGAAACCCTATTAAAAACATTATGGGGTCGCTTTCTTCATGAGATTCATACAGTATACAAAAGTTAGGAGGAACAGGATGAGAGAATAAAGTTCCAACTGGCCAACTCTTTTTCAAGTCTACTTTTTCATCCTCATTTCTTGCTAACTTCCCCTCTGTGCTTATCAGCGAGACACAGTGATCCTTCTAGACATTGCTCACATGTGCCTTGTACACTGGACTCTGTGCTTCTCTGCCATGTAGCATCTCTGCCTGGAATGCCAACCCACCTCTGTCTTGGGGCCCCCTCTCTCCATCATGGTCCAATGTCACCTCCTGGCAAAGCTTTCCCAGATATCCTCGGGCAGCTACACCCAACTCTATATCCTGTGGCACTATATAATTACTATTTCATGGCAGATGTCAAAGAAGAAATACTGTTCTCCTATCTATCTCTCCATGACCATTGTCCCTACTCAGTCAAACCTCAAGATTACAAAATGCTGCAAATCATTATTTACTTTAGTTTGCAAAATGACATGCAGCATGAAAAACATCTCCTTTTTACCATGGCTATTCAATGTGACTAAATAGACATGTTTTCCCTTCCATATATATTAAACTATAGACTAGAGCCTGATGCACCCTATGCAAGTAGAAGGCTTGGCTCTGCTCCAGGCTACAAAGTTTCAATTATAGAAGATAAATAAATCCCAGACACCAGGGCCTCCTCTTGGGTCACCGGGGGGCATGGCCTGCCTGAAAACCACTTTTGCCTCTGTCTCTGCAACTTCGTCCGGAAGGTCATCCAGGAAGATGTCTGGAAGGACGTCGGGTCTAATTTGCATATTATGCTTTTACTAGAGGCCTGGTGCACAAAATTTGTGCATGGGGGAGGGGGAGTGTCCTTCAATCCAGCCTGCTCCCTTTCTAATCTGGGACCCCTTGAGGAATATTTGACTGCCATTTAGGTCCTACCTGGATTGGGCCTAAATGGGCAGTCGAACATCCCTCTCACAATCCAAGACTGCTGGCTCCCAACTGTTCACTTGACTGCCTTCCTGATTGCCCCTAACTGCTTCTGCCTGCCAGCCTGATCACCCCCTAACCACACCCCTGCCAGACTGATTGATGCCTAACTACTCCACTGCCAGCCTATTTGCCTTTAACTGCCCTCCCTGGTGGGGTTGGTCACCCCTAACTGCCCTCCCCTGCAGGCCTGGGTCCCCCCAACTGCCCTTCCCTGCAGGCCCAGTCACCCCCAACTTCCTTGCTCTGCCAGCCTGGTCACCCCCAACTGCCCTCCCTTGCAGACCTGGTTCCTACCAACTGCCCTCTCCTGCTGGCCATCTTGTGGTAGCCAGCTTGTGTCCACCTGGGGGCAGGATCTTTTGACCACATGGGGACAGTCATCTTGTGTGTTGGAGTGATGGTCAATCTGCATATTACTCTTTTATTTGGATAGAGGCCTATGCATGGGTGAGGGCCAGCTGGTTTGCTCTGAAGGGTGTCCTGGATCAGGGTGAGTGTTCCTTTGGGGCATGGGGTAGCCTGGGTGAGGGGCCTGTGGTGGTTTTCTGCAGGCCATGCCCCCTGGTTACCCAAGAGGAGGTCCTGGTGTCTGGGATTTATTTATCTACTACAATTGAAACTTTGTAGCCTGGAGCAGAGCCAAGCCTTCTACTTGCATAGCCATTGAAACTTTGTTGCCTTAAGCAAATGCCAGGGTGTGTAGAAAGCTTGGCTTCCTCCATCACCAGGGGCAACCTAAGCCTTACTCCTGCTCTCTCTGTGACCATAGCCATCTTGGTTGGGTTAATTTGCATACTCACTCTGATTGGCTGGTGGGCATGACTGGTGGGTGTGGCTTGTGGTGTAGCAGAGGTATGGTCAATTTGCATATTACTCTTTTATTAGATAGGATTATTATAGATAAAGAACAAAGCAAACAGGGTAAAATAATGGGCTGGCTTAATCACTGAGGGAAGTAAGTTTGTAGGAGGAAAGTATATTATTTGTTCATAAAACTCAGTATATCATCTGCTCAAGTTCAGGGATCTATCTTAAGTCCTGGATATATTGTAGCATACTGCTAATGCTCAAAAAGGGGAGGTAATGTCAATGAATTCAACACGATTTTTCTGTATACAATGTAACTTGTAATTTTTTAATTCTCATATGAGAAAAAGTACTTCAATTTTACTTATTAAGTTTATTTTATATAATCAGGATATCTCATATACATGGAACCATCATACACTGGCTCATTAAGTAGCATAAGTGACAGTCACAGTGTAGCAGGAATAATAATGAAGATTTGCTACAGTAAACGATTGCTAATATTCACCGAAGGCTTCAGATTTCTGAACCCCACTCCAGAGTTTCTGATTCATTTGGGTCTGGGGTGGAGCCTGGGAGTTTGTATTTCTAATCAGTTCTGATAATGCTGATAGCTGTTCAGTAGAGCACATTTAGGGAAGCAGTGAGCTAGACTGATTTGCATGTTAAATTGCTCTGAAACTATAAGAAGAGAGGAAGGCTGATTAACAAATAAGTACAATATAATGAGGATTATATGTATCTGAACATGTAGAAACGATGCCTAATTATGCGTGGTGGTGGACAGACACAGCACATTTTTAATTGAGGCTTAAGAATGGGTAGGTGTTTATCTGCTACATTGATGAATGAAGGTTGAGTCCTGGCCAAGAGAACAGAAGCTTGAGAAAATAGGTATATATCTAGAAAAGAAGAAAGTGAGGAGAGCAACAACAGATCTGGATATAGATTCATTAGAAAAACTAAGGTCTTTGTCCTCCATGTATTTTAGGAAGAATTTGCTGGTTTACTATAGCCCTTAAAACTAGGTTGACTCATATTCAAGTCATCATTTATCTCACCTTGTTTGTCTTTGCAAAATGAATCCCTTTTCTGGTGCTATGCAGCCTCATGCTAATTATGGAAACTCTCAGAGCTTTAGTTTTCTCAGATATAGTTTGGAGACAATTATACTTTTATTAAAATATTTATATTTAAGGATGAAATTAAAAGTGATGGCAGATGCTACTTCACTTCCTTTTTTCTTATGCCCCCATACCCAAGGTAGTTCTTTAAAAAATATTATTTGAGCACCTGATATAGGCAAGTCTTTGATGACTTGTATAGGAGAGATATTTTCAGGACTAACAGTATCCCCTTCAGTTGATCTTCTAACATAGGGAAGATTTCTATTTTAGAAGGGAAAAGCTACTTATTTGGATCATCATCTAACAATATTTGATTTACTCTTTGTTAAACATATGCACTAAACAACTGAGTATATATGCACATGCACATACACTTATATACATAAATAGTTCATATACATAGACATATATATGCATGTATAAATAGAAACAGTTTATAAATTCTACATATTAATTTTCCACACTTTATATTCCACTTATAAAATAAGAATATTATAAAAGTATAAACAAATTATGATAGAAAGTTTAGTATTTTCTTACCCTCATTCCTTCAAATCTAGATAAAGCTCTTAGAGGTCTTAAAGCTCTAAGTGTCCGAAGAGATTTAATGGGGGTGAGGTCTGAGTAGTCAAGAGTGTTTGCAACTAAAGTAACCAAAGAAACCTGCAAAAAAATTTTTTTATTAATTATTTCAATGACATAATCATGAATGATCACTAAGAGCAGCTCAATAAGAACAATATGATTTAATATATCAAGTTATCTAGTCATTGCCTTAAACATGAAGAGGAATGCTTTGCAAAGAAATAAATGGAAAAAAAGGTTAACCAAAATAAAATGAAACAGTAGAAGGAAAGTAAGTTATTTCTTATATCTGAAAAAAAGTCATATGTACCTTTCACATTTTGATAGTCAATGGAAATATACTTTTGCATATTAATTCTTAACATTTAATGAGAGCAGCTATCAAAATTTCAATTGAAATAAAACCCAGGACATAACAAAAGCTAAGTCATAAGAGCATATGGAAATAACTCAACTACATCTAAACTTTAATATAAATCTTATTTAAAAGCAATCTAAAGAATCATGATTTCACAATAGGGTATTATATTGAATATAATAGCTGAAAATTATTGAGAGAAGTACAGCATAGTCTGTAACTGAGAATATATATATCCTATATAATAAAAGCCTAATATATGTGTCTGGTTGTCTGGTCATCCTTTCAACCAATTAAAGCATAATAGGCAAATGATATGCTAAGGCCACTCAAATACTCACCAGGCCTCTAGGATATATATCCATTTACCTAACTATGCATGTATACAGGCCAGGTGCATGAAATTTGTGCATGCATGAATACACACGCACACACACACACACACACACACACACACACTATACATATGTGTGTGTGTGTATGTATATACATGTATATATATATATATATATATATATATATATATATATGCTCATACTGATGAATAATGTCCAATTAAGTTCAAATAATCAAAAAGCCTGCAGAAATCAAATAAGTTCATTCTCTGAATATCAAATCTGATCAGAGATTCAGAAGTCTGAATATGCACCAGAATCATCTGTAGGGCTCTTTACAACAGTATGCTGGGTCCCAACACCAGAGTGTCTGATTCAGTAGATATTAGGTGGTTTCTGAGAATTGTATCCCTAATTAGTTACCACCTACAGTATATTTGCCAATAATGTTGGTTCTAGAATCACACTTTGAGAAAAACTAGACTAAATTGCTTAATCTTTGAGAAATTAAAAAAAAATTCTCAGTCCTCCCTCAAATCTACATTCCTAGATTTTCATCTCTACCAGCAAGAATATTGTGTGCAATTTTGCTTCCATGTTACAGTATAGAAACATTTCATAACAAATATGTGTATTAATGTTATATATTTACATATATACTTATTTCCTGTTTTTCAAAATATTAAATAATATTTCAAATCAAAGCTACCTATCTCCTTAAGTTCTGCTTATTATATAACCCTTCATATTATTTCATATTTTCAAACACAAAAAATAATTTGTTATTATAGCTATATTTCTTTCTTAGTTTAAAAGAAATTCAACTCTACTTATACACTTTTATTTCCTAAGTGTAGTGATAAAAATAACATTTTTAGTAACATTTTAAAGGTTTTTGAATATCTTAAATATTTTAAAATAACTTTTAAAAGAACCATTATAGTTACAGATTAAGATAAAAGAAATAACATAAATTTCTTATATAATTTTTTTCTTATTTTGGTTAGCCTTTCTTTAAAACTATTATATTACAGAAGCATCCTAAGCAGTAACTAGGTAACATATACATAAAAGGCAAATGTAAAAACAAGCAATATGAAGTCATTAATATAAGGCATCAAAAACCCATAGGAAGCCCAAGAGGACATATGAGTTATTATGTATATCTCGGGAAAATTTTTTTGCACATCACCTATATAGAAAATAAATAATTGTTATTACATTTAATAGTTTATATATTGAACTGTTAGAAAGGAAAGAGTTTACTGAGGTTTATATAACAGTTGAGAAACTGAATTTTAGAGTAGATATGATTAGTTTTGACTTAATTTTGCAGTGAGATTTTGTTGTTTATAGTCATGCTTACATATTACTTGGATATCTATGAATAATGTATTGATTTACCATTTCTAAAAAGTTTCATAATGTAAACTCTTGGTCAAATGTTACAGCACTTGTTGGTACTCTAAAAAATTGCATGTTGTCTTCTAATTACAGATATCATATTGGAAAAAAATAATTTCTAAAAACTATGCCTTATTATAGAATCTTCTTAACAACAAAGACTAGATTTTGGA
>PVJN01064931.1:0-10389 GCA_004026805.1 Lasiurus borealis | reverse complement strand
CCAGCACTCTGCTAAGTGGCCCTGCCGAGGGGGGGGTTTGGGGGGGGGGGCGGGCGATGGATACCCCGCCTGAGTGCTTGTCAGGCCCTCTTATGATCAATAGGAGAATATTTATATTAATAAAGCACCAAGTTAATTAAATAAAGCGGTCCTCTGGGTAAACTTCAGAGACGAGGGGGCGGGCAGAGAGCCATATATTCCGCCGTGTGAACGTTAAGTATGGCCTTGGAATTTTATGGCGCTTTTAAAAACTCGCTTGGTAATGTAAAAAGTTTGAAACCTCCGCAAGGGTTCCGTGCCGGGGCATGGCGGCTGCCTTGGGCAGGAGGGAGGCCTGGGAGCTGGAGCTGGGGTTTTTTTGTGGGGGAGGGACGCTGGCACATTTTTGGGGGGAAAGGGTGTGTGTCTAGGCTGACCTAGCTGGGCTGGAGGATGGAGACCCGAGCCCAGTGCAGGGTCCTCACAGCCGAGAGGTCACGTCCTTCTCCCCAGAGCAGCCTTGCAAGTCAGATGGGAGAGAGACCTTGGGCCGCCGGCCATTCTGGTCCCCTCATCCTGCCAAAGCCGGGACGCAGGACCTTCTGGAGGGGCGTCTCCTCCAGCCTCACAGACCCCTGGGCACAGCAGCTCTGACTCTGTCTCTTGCTTTCCCAGCTCTCATCTCTCAGCCTCCCTTTCCGGGTCTATTCCTCCATGTGGGGGGTGTGTGTGTGTGTGTGTGTGTGTGTACACACCTGTCTCCATCCTGCTTCCCCCTCTCACACCTGTGCCTCTTGCTCGGCGTGTCTATGCCTTTCACAGTCTCTTCTGGAAACGCCTGTCTCTCTGGTGCCTTTCCCTCCCACTTTCTCGTCTCTTCTCTCTGGTTTTACTCTCCCTGTCTCACTGCTCAGTCTTCTTGCTCTCTCCCTGTTGGTCTGTGTTTCTTTGTCTGCCTGTCTTCTGTCTTTCCCTTTCTCTTCTCTCTCCTCTTTTCTTTCTTTCTTTCTTTCTTTTCTTCTTCCTCCTCTTTCTCTTCCTCCTCCTCCTCCTTCTTCTCTCTCTCTCTCTCGCTCGCTCTCGCTCTAGCTCTCTCTCTCCCTCTATTTTCAGTCTCCCTCTCTTGTCTTTATAGCTGTCTGTCTGTCTATCTGTCTCCCCCTCCGCTTGCGTTGTTCCGCCCACCAACAGCTGGGTCTAAGGAAGGCCCCCGTTCACAGATAGCCCCTCTCCACCGTCACTCTGAGGCTGACTTTCCGTTCTTTACTGGAGCAGCCTTGAGGCCTCCATTGGTTTGGGATGACAAAGAGGACAGACCCGCTGCATCCGCCTGGAGCAGCTAGGTCCTCTGCTGAGGAGACTCACGCCTGCTGTCCCCTTTGGCCTCTCTCGGGGACTGTGACTTTTCCTTTTCTCGGCTTTGACCTCGCTCCGCGGTCCATGGCATCACCCTGCTAGCGATGACCCCCCGCGGAAATGTGAGCCCGGGCGTTAGGCAGGGAGTGAGGACAGGCAGGGAGCTTGCTTTAGTAGCAGGTGCCTCTCCCGTCCCCGCTGTGACTGCCCTCTCCGAGGGCGGCTTCCTGCCCGGCTCCGGCCGCCTGCAGCTTACCCAGGTCCCCAGCTTCCCGGGGGAGGAGGAGGGCTCTTGGACTCGTGTGGAGGAGGCCGATCACCGCTCTACTCTCAGCCCCAGAGCCTGTGCTTCCAGCTGCCACAGCTGCCCGCCTTCCCGTCCTCTCCGTGGGAGTCTCTGCTGGCTTCTCCCAGGCACAGCCCTCCCTTCCCCCAGCTACCGAGAGCGGTGTGGCTTTCAAACCCTGCCCCATCTTTGCCACCACGTCTTCTCCACCCTCGGAAGAGCCTGGTAGATTCCTGCAGGGAAGCTTTGAGGCACTGCAGGCCGAGGGGGAGCCAACAGCTGCGTTTGTTGGTGTTGAACTTGACCTGGAGTTGCTGCCTTCTAGTTTTAGGCTTCCTGAGCAATGTTCTCTGGGCCAAGGAATTTGCAGGGATTTTCACGTCTTCCACTCACAGTGTTTGAAGGCAGATGCAAGGACTCGCGATAATTGGTACATATGAAAGCAAGGTAGCATGCAAGAATTCTACGTTTGTGAGCCGCCACATAATTCTCTGGCGTAAACACATCCATTGTCCCCGTGTGACAGATGAGAACACCGAGGCTCATGCAGAGCCACACGCAGCAAGCGGCAAAGCTGGAGCTCACACCAAGGCCCTCCAGACTCCTGAGCCATGCTCTCCCTTCTGTCCCTTACCCCTCCTGGGGTCTTGTCCGCATGCAGGACCTTGGGGTCTGGTACAAAAGGAAAGTGTGAGCAGGAAGAGTGTGGCTCAGAGTGTGATCTTGGGGAGTCAAGGGGATGCTTCAGAAGAAGTCGCCCTCCTCCCTTCTCTCTGCCCCCCACTCCTACTAGGGAGGCCCTTCCCTCTTCCACTGCGTTTGGCACAAGACCGGAGGCAACAGCCCCACACGCACCGCTCATTAATCCCACCATCGCCGCTCACAGCCCGTGTCTAGTGCCTTTGGAGCTACGTGGCCAGAAGCAGGGCTGGGTTCGAATACAGTGGTACCTCGAGATACGAGTTTAATTCGTTCTGTAACCTTGAGGCGTGGGAAACTATGAGACGCTCCAGTCGAGGTAAACTGGTGGGTCGTGTGCAGCCGGCCGATCTGTGCGATTACTCCTATCTCAACTGTTGCTCGTATTTCAAAGCAAAAATCGCTTGCTCGCTCGACGGCTCGTATCTCAAAATCTTGTATGTTAGGGCACTCATATCTCAAGGTACCACTGTATTAGTGTTAACTGCACACTTGGTGTAAATCTACTGAACTGATGGTTTTATCTAAACAAACAAGAGAAAGTGTCTACCCTCCTGTGGTCCAGGCCAGACCCCACAGGTGCGAGATACGAGCAACACCCCTGATCGCTTTGGATGGAACAGTGCGTCGTGCAGGGGGCACGATGAGCAATGTCGTCCGTGGCAGACATGCAGCTTAATGGCCTCCGAGGCTGCACGCCTCCTCTGCCAGCCCCGAGCTGGCTTCGGCAGATGCGCAGGCTCCGTGAGGGTTTGCAGGCCTTCTGCACAGTTTGGCGGGAAGAAGACCAATCACAGAGCAGATAACGGCACCCCTCCAAGCAGACGGTCCCCCCTCCGAGCTGCCCCTGTAGCTTGATGCCGAAGCGCCTCCTCTGTCCCAGAGTCTCATCGTCAGTGGGTGCCAGGACTCAGCCTTGGCAGGAGGGGGCGGAGGGCACGGTGATGTCTGTTCTTGGAAATGGAACATAGTCGGGCAAGCGGCCCTTTTCTGGATCGAATCCATTTCCCAACCTGCCGAGCTCTCTCGGGCCAGGTTTCAGCTCTCTCCCTCCGGAGGCCTGCTCAGCCTGCTCCCAGCGTAGCTGTTCACCCCCTCGCCTCTGTTTCCCTCACCGCGCCTCTCCCAGTGGGAGACGTCAGCTGAGTGGCATTCGTTCTCAAGCAGGACACGCCAAGGAGACAGAGGTGGAGGCTGGGGGGAGAGGGCCAGAGCTCTTTATAATGTTATAGCAGCGGTTCTCAACCTGTGGGTCGCGACCCCTTTGGGGGTCGAACGACCCTTTCACAGGGGCCGCCTAAGATCATCGGGAAATGCAGATATGTACATCACGATGTATAAGAGTAGCAAAATTTCATGGTTGGGGGTCACCACCCCATGAGGAACTGTATGCAAGGGTCGCAGCCTTAGGAAGGTTGAGAACCACTGTGTTAGAGGGACAACATGACTTGGGGGTTGGGGATGGGGGAGTCCCCATAGCTTGAGATTTATTCTTCATGACCCACAAACCAGGCAATGGCATTGAATCATTTTGGCTTATTTTTTAATCCACTCAACAAATATATATATTTTTTAAACTGTGTGTCAGGCCTCACACCCCGCAAAAATCTCTGAGCTCGTGAAACTAATGATTTAGTGACAGTACCAGCAGGAATGCCCCGGTCACCTTACGAGCTTGACCTTCCTTCTGCAGGCAGCTTAGCACCCAGCCTCCTCTGATCCAGGCTCACCTGCACCCAGGTCCCTAACTCACCTCCAGCCTTTTGGTCATGTCGTTTGGACCTCCCCTGGGGACAGTTCCTACATTCATAGGGCCACAGAGCCAAAACCGGTGTGGCTCAGTGGATAGAGCGTCAGCCTTCAGACTGAAAGGTCCCAGGTTCAATTCTGGTTAAGGGCATGTACGTAGGTTGCGGGCACATCCCCAGTGCGGGGCATGCAGGAAGCGGCTGGTCAATGTCTCTCTCTCCTCCTTCTAACTCTCTATCCCTCTCCCTTCCTCTTTGTAAAAAAATCAATAAAATATTAAAAAAAAAAAAAATTAAAATAAATAAAGGGCCACAGAGCTGGATGATCTGACATTTTGCTAGAGACTTCTTTTTCAGCAAAGATAAGAGGGACAGCCGCTAGCCACTGTGTCAATCACAGACTCGCTTCCTCCTCTCCGATCCTTCCAGGGCGGGAGCCGAAAACACACACTCAGAGAACCCCCAGGAGCCAGGCTGGAGAGAGCACACGCCCCGCCTCCCTAATTTTGCTGATTACCGCTCCGGCAGGCAGGCCGTGGCCTGTGGGACAGCACCCCTGGGGACCTACGACCATCAGGCCCCCATCTGGGAGGCAGATGCGGGTGCCCCGGGCAGCGATGAATCACGAGGCCGGACAGACGCACCCACTTCACCTCAGAACAATTCCCTCCACGGCCCCCAGCCCCCTGCCGCCGCCTCCTCCTCCTTGCTCCCCAGGCTCCATCTCCTAATTGCAAAAGCTTTTTGGCAGGGGCATGTCTTTGTGAGGCGAGGCCTCCACTCGGGGCCAGCTCTCTCCGAAGAAGACACGGGAACAAGGACGCTTCTCCAATTAATCAGCAAATGCTTGGCTCCCGCGCTGGGCCAGGGGATCGATTTACATAAAACTACTTCCCCAGATGAATGCGCCGCCCTCGCCTCTCCCCGCAGTCCCCTTGTCCGGAGCCGGCATTAGCCATGCCGCCGGCTTGCAGATTGACAGTGTCAGTTACGACAATCAAATTACGGCTGAAAGCCTCCGAGGGCGGCCAGGGGAGAGGGACGCAGGGGACGGAGGGGGAGGGGATGGCTTGTCAGCCCGGGAGGAGGGTGACGGCACAGAAATAGGCTCTCTCGCCCAAACGCCATTAGACAGACACATAGCTTCAAACAACAACAACAAAAAAACACTAGACAACATCCTTTTGAACCAGGTGGACACGCCCACCCACCTCCTCCCCTCCTCCAACCAAAATTAATAAATTAGACCAAAACATCTCATTGGGCCTAAACCTTGGCAGGGGACTAACAGGTACAGAATTAGATCCTGCAAGCAGATGGTTTTCAGAATCAGATTTCCGCACGCCCTCTAAGGGCACCCACATCGCAGCTGTGCCCCCTGAAGGGGACGTGGTGATGGACGCACAGACTGGACTCTAGTCAGATGCTTGTAGTCGGGGTCCCGGGGATGCGTGTAGTTGGGTCCCGGACCACTTCGTCAGGAAGGGACGGTCTGGACAGAACAGAAGGCACACTTGGGCTGATCATGAGCGTTCCTGGGTCTGTCTGAGAGCACTGCCTTCTGGGTAAATAAATGGTGGTCATTCCCGGGGGTCAGTGAGCTGCTGAGGGGCCCGGCCTCGGCCCCCATTGGCTAGGGATGATCCGTCGATTGTAACCCTGTTTCTTGACCACAGAGAGGCCTGGTAATGCAGTGGAGAAAGTTCTGTTTAGGCTGGAAGCACTGGTTAACCCTGCCCGGTCCTGGCGGGTGTTGGTTCAGAGAGAATCCCATTCCATCCGGTGTCTGGAAGGGGGCTCTGTGCTCACAGGGAGGGTGGCTGAGTGATGGCTTGCTTCCCTGAGTCCAGAGGTTTCTATCTTGACTGGCTCCCCTTCCTATTTCTTGCTAGACAAGCCAGACCCCCAAGGAGTCCCACAGATCGGTTCTAACGTCTAAAACCCTCTCCCCCTCTTGGCAATGAGGAGGCTTCCGCTCCAGCATCCAGCCCCCCGCCTTTCTCTAGAACCGCACTGCGCAGTACAGTGGTACCTCGAGATACGAGTTTAATTCCTTCCGTAACCTTGAGGCGTGGGAAACTATGAGATGCTCGAGTCTCGGTAAGCTGGTGGGTCGTGTGCAGCCGGCCGATCCTCGAGATTACTCCTATCTCAAATGTTGCTCATATTTCAAAGCAAAAATCGCTCACTCGGCGGCTTGTATCTCAAAAAAATCTCGTATGTTAGGGCACTCGTATCTCGAGGTACCACTGTATAGGAGGCACCAGCCCGCGTGATGGCAGAGCCTTGGATTGACATGTGCGTCAAGTACACACCAGATTCCAAAGACCTGGAATGAAAAAAGAATGTAAAATGATCTCCTTAATAATCTTTATATTGTTGCATGTTGGACTGGTAATGTTTGAGATATATTGGGTTCGGGAAAATAATCTATTACGATTCATTTGAACAATTACGCTGTTTTTCATGCGGCTATTGAAAAATATGTAAATTGTACGGGCGTCTCGTGTATTCCTATGGGAGAATGCCGTTCCAGAATCAGCCGATGGATGTCCCCTGGAGAGGTGTGGCCTCCACGCCCTCAGCCCCTGGTCTGGCGTGTTCTGTTGGCCAGCACAGGGCTGCTTGGGCGTAGTTTGGGGAAACTGAGTTAGATGGGCCCTGCCCTGGTCCGGCTCGCCCCCTCCTTGCTTTTAGGGTCCACCCTCAGCCTGATTTACTTACGCACTTTAACCTGGGCGATCCGGACGCACTCGAGTTTGCCATCTCCAGAACATCTGCCCTTAAAGAGACAATACAGGGCCCCATTAGTAACTCCTCACAGACAAACCCGCACCCCACGGCCAAGTGCAGCCTTGGTAGCACCCACATCACTCAGGCCCTCCGAGGGACCCCTCGCAGTGTGTGCTGAACCCAGGCCTCACTGCGGTCACCGCTCTGGACCTGCTCGCATCCCAGCTGCTCGGTCCTGCCCTGGCCTGACCTCCAGAGGTTTCTCCCCTCGCCGTGGCCCTTCTGGAGAGCTGAGGGGAATTGCCTATCCCGAGGCCCACCAGGAAGCTCGTAATCCCGGCAGGTGTGGGAGGGTCCCGGGCACCATGCTCGTTTCTCCTGGCACGTTGCTGGGAACCCAATGAAGGGTGTCATCACCCAGGGGCTGTCACGCCTCAGAGTCTCCACACCGGGCCCCAGAGTGGCTTTCAAAAATACAGACTTGCCATTCCCCACCGCTTCAGCCATCCGGGAAAGGAAACATAAGCCACAATACCAGGGTCACACCTCATTGTTTTATAAAGGGATCTATACAGTGGCACCTCGAGATACAAGTGCCCTAACATACGAGATTTTTGAGATTCGAGCCGTCGAGCGAGCGATTTTTGCTTTGAAATACGAGCAACATTTGAGATAGGAGTCATCATGAGGATCGGCCTGCTGCACACGACCCACCAGTTTACCGAGACTCGAGCGTCTCATAGTTTCCCACGCCTCAAGGTTACGGAACGAATTAAACTCGTATCTCGAGGTACCACAGCGCCATCAGTGAGTGCTGACAAGGGAGTCCCTGAGTCCTCCTGTGAGGACTGTCACCTCTTGACATGCCCACTCTTGAAAACATCTCCGACGGCGGCCCTGATTTCTCTCAGACTGTCCACTAGGAAAGATAAAACCAAAGCACTTGAGGAATCAGGCCTGCCTCCCTACAGGGGCCGTGACTGATATTGCCATCTTTCCCCCTCCCGGTCCCTGCAAATCTAAAGGGAATTCGGGGCCTCCTGTCAAACCAAGCTGTGCATTCTTCTCCGTGCTGGTTCGGAACAATGTGCAGTGTGAGTTTAGATACATCCGGGCTTTCTTCTTGTTTCAGAGGGAAAAACTGAACAGCAGCTCTCACTTTTTGAGGTGTCTGTGGCGGGGGGGAGGTGCGGATTTTTTACTTTCACATATGTACAGGGTCTGTGCAGTTGTATCTGGGGTCAATGAGAAGGCCAGCTCCAGGAGGACAGGAACCTGGTCTGTTCACCTCTATCTCTCAACATGTTACATGGTGTAGCACACAGTAGGTGCTCATAAAATGAATCGGGTGCCTACTGTGCGAGCGAACTAAGACTCTGAGCTGACATTTACTCAGCCAGTATGAAATACAGTGGTTCCTTGAGATATGAGTTTAATTTGTTTCGTAACCTTGAGGTGTGGGAAACTATGAGACACTCAAGTCACAGTAAACTGGTGGGTCGTGTGCAGCCGGCCGATCCGCGAGATTACTCCTATCTCAAATGTTCTCGTATTTCAAAGCAAAAATCGCTCGCTCAACGGCTCGTATCTCAAAAATCTCGTATGTTAGGGCACTCGTATCTCGAGGTACCACTGTATCTGAAGGGTAAGAGTAGGCCTTTTCTCATGAGCTCAGAGAAGGCAGGAGAGGAAGAGCTTGTATTGATGTCTTTTATTCAATGACGTAAACCATCCAGGGAGTAAGCGCTGTAAACCCCTGCTGCCGTGAAATATTCAGAAGCCCAACCCCAGCAGTGGGGGTAATTGTGGTGTCCTGTCCCCCATCGAGACTCTGACTCTCTGGATCCCAGGAAACGACCCATTTACGCCGTGTGCTCTCCCTGGGACAAAGGATGCCCCTGACCAGACACCCCACGGGGGGCACGAGGGCTTCTGAGCTGGGATAGACGCCTTTGGTTTTGACAGTGACCCAACTGCAGACACTTCATCTTGCTTATGAAGATAAATTGTCCGCAAGAGAAATTTGCCTTTTAAAATGAATCCTCCCTGAAGTCCACGTTGTAAAATCCCCAGGGAACGCGGGCTGGTGCATGTCTGTCCCTCCTGCTGATAAGTCAGCAAAGCAATACCTTCCTCTTTGGTTTCTAGAGTGGGGTGATGAGGAGGGCGGGGTCACCTTTGTCTGGGGTGATAGTACTGAGAGCACAAGAAATTGCAGATTTGAGGATTATCCATCAGAACTTCAGCAGGCCCTCAATGAGTTTTGATTGACACCTACTCTACCAATGGGCAGGTTTCCTCCTCCTAGGCGGTGACCAGGACAGTGATTTTAACATAAATTCAGGCCAAAGGGACTTAGAGTGGTAACCCACTGCCCTGGTTCCAAATCCAGTCACGGTTCCGGTTATAGTAGATCCGAATGTGGCTAATCAAGAGTTGGTGATTTTTTTTTTTTTTCTGAAAAGGCACCTTGTTGGTCTTAGTGCCAGGAGTTTGGGGGCTGGGTTGTTTCTCTGTTCTTCGGTGGCCTCTTGATCTCTGGTCCTGGATATGTCATCTTTCGGGAATGATTTTTTAATCTTCCGAGAACGTCTTGATTCAGGAGAACGGCCCCTGAGACCTTCTTAGGAACTGCTTGGGCTGGAATCGGAGCCCCCTTTTCTGACACTGGCTCCCCCTCCTGCTTCTGGACTTGGCTGCTAAAGGTCCTGGCTGGGAGCCTCCTCAGCAGACTGTCCTTGAGTTCCTGGAGTCACCTCATCCCTCCCTCCCTGCCCACCCCCTCCAGGCCGAGCTGGAGAGTTAGCACTTCTCTCTAACCAAGGGCTGCCGGGTACAGGATTAGAGACAGGAGCGCCCAGGGGATTGGGCTAAGCCAGGACCGGACCTCAGTGTCCCGTGTCCCCCTTCTCCACCCTGCATCCCCCCTCCCTTCCCGGTCTCTCCCGGGAGCCATTTGTGAGCCCTCCCTGGGCCGTGTCTGCTTCTGAGCGCGTCCACCCGAAGGCGGACCCGGTTCTCCTGAACCGGCCTCTCTTGTTCCATCCGAAGGAATCCAGAGTAAAAAATGGCTCCTCCTTTCTAGATGATGGAGGAGAGAAGCCTTCATCCCGCCCCGGATTCTGTGGGAAGAATATCAGCAGCATTTGTGTGTGCTTTTCTTTGAAGAATGGGAGGCACATGTCCTGAGGAGGATAATGATAAACTATGTTTTCAGGGTTCCGAGGGGGTGGCTGAGGGGGTGCAAGAAATAAACGCAGCCGTTCCCATCTACCGGGCTCCAGGTGCATAGAGCACACAAGTATCAACTCACTTCATCCTCGTGATTAGCCTCCGAGGTCCGTAAAAGAGCTGTCCTCCTGTAAACATGGGGAAACTGAGGCACAGGCCATGCCAGCGGTTGGCATGCTGATGTACGTAGTCAGTGGCCCCACCCACATCAGAAACAAGAATTCTCCAAGGCGGAGGGAGCTTCCAGCCCCGTGTCGTGCCTTCTGCATAACTGGAGGTTGATATCTGGGAGCAAACCGCCCCCCACCCCCCACCACCACCCCCACCACCACCACCACCACCTCCCAAAACCGCTGC
>PVJN01064930.1:0-10390 GCA_004026805.1 Lasiurus borealis | reverse complement strand
TGGGAACAGGGAATCATCACTGTGTGAAAGGACAGTTGTGCCGGCCTGTCGCTGAATGACTTGCCCTTCCATATGCATTGCGTTCATGAAAGCAAGTTTCTTCCCCCACAGAGCAACATGATTCACTGCTCTTTGTTGGGGTGCATTGGAGTGAACTGCCCTGGTAGGTGCCCTGGGGGAGGTAAGCGAAAGTAGGGTGTAGCACAAGAGGCAGGATTGAGTTAGATGAGATGCTTAGAGTCTAGATAGATCGCTGGTTGGGACATAGTTAAACCTACTTGTCAGGGGGGATTTATCCAAATGTGCACTGTGGGCTGGAGTTATGAGGACTTGGTCTATGGAAAATATAGATTAGAAGAGCAGGAAAGAGAGGTATTGGCACAAGGAATGAGAATCAGGACCAAGGACAGTATCCTGGGAGCATTGCAGCACTGGCCTCAAAGTCAGTTCAGTCTCTGGGACAAGGCTGGATCTAAAAATGAAATCTAATAAGGCAAGTTTAAATGCCTTTTAAGAAAGTGGCATCTAACCTATGCCAGTGTTTCTCAGTGGTTAGAGTGTTGATCCACACACCAAAGGGTCACAGGTTGGATTCCAGTCAAGGGTACCTACCTAGTTTGAAGGTTTGATCAACCAATCGCAGTTTCTTACTCACATAATTTTCTCTGTCTCTGGTTTTCTCTTTCCCTCTCTCCTACACATCCCCTCCCTCCATTCCACTCTCTCTAAAAAAAAAAAAGTCAATGGAAATATTCTCATGTGAGGGTTAACAAAATAATAATAAAAACAAAACAAACAAACAAACAAACAAATATATATATAAATAGAAACTGGCATCTTTTTCCTCCCGGGTAGTCTTCATAGGCATTCTGAGATGGTAGCAAAACATCCTTTAGGTCCAATGGCAGTCAATTTTCTGAAATCTTAAACTCTTTGTCACTGTCCTTCTTTTGGAATGCTTTTTCTTTTCCTCAAGTCCAAGGAAGTTTCTGGAAAGGGAATCTGCAATGACCATTGATTGTATTCTATAAAAAATTAAATGTTTAAAATAAAAATTAAAGGTAGTTGCCTGGGATTGTGAAGACCACGTTGAGAAAAATGTGCTATTATCACTAGCAATGACTCCTATCCCTGGAGCTCAAGCATGACCTTGGTCTTTAGTCTGTGCTAGAAAACTCCATCCCACTGACCTGAGGCTACAGCTTCTCAGGAAACTCTGTGTCTGCTCCTCTTGGTCTTCTCTTCCTCTAGGTCTGTTTCTTGTTTATATGCAGTGGAATGTTGACGCAATAATTAACAATGCCAGGTTCTCCTTTAAAACTCATTTTTACCTAAAGCACCCAGCAATGTCTATTGACCTTTTGTACCTTTCATGGACACTGTACCACTCAAACATTGAATAATCCATGTTCACCACCCTGTACATAGTCTTTCTACCAGAGACTCGTGTCTTAGACATGATCCTAGTTTTCTGGTCTGCATGCATGCAAAGAAGAAGCTTTGCTTTCTTAAAAAGTCATAAATAGCCTCAAAAGAGAGAAAAAAGTCAAATAATTACAGACAAAATCCATCAAATTCTGGCTGATTAAGAGCTGTGTGCTACAGATATCAGGCAGCATTTAGTAATTTTTGGAGATCCAGGCACTAAGATCCATTTGTACCCAGTGTAGGAAAAGTTTTAGATACTTGCCTGTTTTTAAGCCTTCTGCTGCATTGCACTTCAACCACCAAAGACAGTGGGAGGAAAGAGTTGGAGAAAATTGGATGGTAATAAGGATGGTAATGTGAAGAGAGAAGAATCATTTTCTTTGATTCTTTCTCTAGAATAGTAATTAGACTAATTTACCTGCTATTATCATCATTTGCAAAACACCTTAAAGCATTGTCAGAAATTCCAGTCAAGTATAAGATGTGGTTGTCTTTTCAGATTCACCATCATATTTTCTGTGGGATGTAGTCAAATGCATTATCACTCCAGGAAGATCTACACTGGATCTCTTTGTGGTGTGGTACGTGGGTTGTGTGCACACATCAAACAGCTGTGGCAGGTAATGGGGATGAGTGCCAGAATACAAGGATACATACATACAATGCTCCTTTCTAAATTAACAAAACTGTTAATCTCATCCAGTGATACATGGGGGAGAAGACTAAAATGATAGGTTTCTTTATGAACATAAGCAAGAAAGCCACTCCATTTTTTTTCTCTATTTCCAAATAACATGTAATTATAGAATGATTATATAGTAAATCATGTCAATTCTTTTCTTCCACAGCTGTTGTTTGCAATATGTGGAAGTTATAATTGTTTAAAATAAGTGTATAGCTTTCTTCCACATTTACTGCCCTAACTACAAGTAAATGAGATTTTCAACATCTTTAAAATGTTTTTAAAGACACATTAATCTAAATTCTCTGAATTAAATAAAATTCTGTGGTTTGCATTTGCTTATGAAGATCTATCATTTTGTTTAATGAGCACTGTATTTTTAGATGTCTCTATAAGAGGTGAGTAGAACTTTCCTCTGAATTATTTTATTTTGATACCTTTTGAAGGCCTAGTGGTTGTCATCTTTAGCTTATATTTTACTAAAAGATATATAGTTTGTTTTTATATCACTTATTTATTTCAAATGTGTGCAGTTAATAAAGGCAATTTTTGTGAGTTATTTTTAAGAGTCCTTTGAATTTTTGTGAGCTTTTAGGAAATATGCAAAATTAATCCCAATTATATTTTGAAGAGCCATGAAGTACTTTTACTATATATGCAAAATTAACCCCCCTCAAAAATATACACCAAAGAGTTATGAAGAACAAGTGATTCTATTTAGGTCATAGATCTTTATACTCTGAGATTAGGTATCCTTCATGTTCCCATATAGTTTACCATCATGTCAGTGAGACACAATACCGACATTTGTGTCTCAAATATAAAGGATGCACATTGGATAAGTCAAAGACAGCTGGTCCTGGGTATAAGATATTCCTTATAGATTATAAAGAAGATGGTAAGTTTGTAACCAATCTTACTTAAAGGGAAAACAAAGAGAAAAAATAGGATAAACAAATGTAAATAAAATATAATAGAATATCTAGAAAAACATGAGAAAAATGCTCAAGTCTAGGAGACAGTATGAAAAAACTGCTGGCAAAAGTCATTATAAGGAGAACTTCACAACTTTCCTTGTTTGAACGGAAAGGGTATGTTTTACCACTGGGCCTTTATACTAATTATCTATTGACCTATAACTAATTACCTCAAAACTTTGCCCTAAAACAACACACTCATGTATTCCCTTGCCACTTTCATGAGTCTGGAATCTGGGTATTGCTCAGCTAAACCCTCTGCTGCAGAGCCTTGGTGTCTCACAAGCAACACTGAATACTGAGACTAATCACCTGCAGGCTCCCAGGAGAAGGATTGGCTTCCAAACTCATTGGCTGTCAATAGGATTCACAATGGAGGTTGACCATTGGCAGCTTTCAGTTTCTTGCCACAAAGACCCTTCGAACATGGCAGCCTGGATCATCAAAACATATAAGCCAAGAAGGCAATATAGAGAGTTTGCTCATCAGAGGAAAGTCACAAACTTTTGAAGGTAATTACAGAAGCCAAAATTCCCCACATCATTGGCTAGTCCCTCTTTTCTTTCTGCCACACTTCTATTGTAGAGGATCTACAAAAATTTTCCCTCTGCCCTTCTCAATTCTTAGTTGAAATTCTTATATGAAAGACAGATGAACAAGAGAAAATGAACAGAAGTTTATTAATATGTCTATCTCATCTCAACAGGGGAGATACCCAGGAAAAATGAGTAAGTCAAAAATGTGTCTTTAGAATTCAGGATTAAATTTCATTTCAATAGGAAAAGGGAGGAAGGAAGTAGGCCCCTTACTGGAGAGTAAATGATTTTAGGAAAGATGAACCGATCCTTAGGAGAATAGATGGGAAGTGGATGGTTTATGACAAAGTTTGCTTAGGTGTGGTGTTGACTTCTAGTCTCTTTTGTGATAGCAGTTAATCTTCCCTGGTTGATGAAACTCTTGGGGAGGAGGGGATGTATAATAGTTGAGTTTCTTTTGGAAGATCTATTTTTAGGCAGGTAAGTGGAGTTCAGGCAAAGCCTTTCCCTATATGTGCTATTTTTTCAAGTGCCTTAAAAAATAGTATGTACCAAAACAGCATATTCTAGAATGGCATGTCCTGAACTCTGACATTGATGGTTTAGGCTAGCATTTCCCACTGTAATTGGTGGGGAGAGATCTGCATCTCCACCTGTTGATCATGGAAGCAGGCTTCTTGTGATATTTGGAGAAAAGGAATTTTCTCAGACTGGCACAGGAGGATGGAATATAGAAAGCTTTATTTCTGTGGAATTATACCCATGAGTTTCAAGACCCTGTTTCCCCTTGTGTCAAGGAAGAACTGTAAATTTGGCTTCAGCAAACCTAAAATCAGAGCCAGTGTTCAGAGTTTCCTTTATATATCTGCACACTCCAGTCTAGCATCCAGCTAGCTTAGTTTGTGTTTCCCACTGCAAACTCTATTGCATGTGGGTCCATGTGGTCATGGGCCATAAGGATGAATGTAAGAAAATCAAGAGCCACCGAGAGAGCCAAGAGTCACAAGAGCTGGCCAAAGATTAAGAGAACATACTCCTTTGTTTGAGGAATCATGTATTCCCAAATGTTCACTGGCTTGCAGTAGCCCTGTCTATTCTTGCCAATGATCTCTGTTTCTAGGCTTGACTGACAGGCATCTTCCCAAGTCATCCTGACTCTATGAACATGCATTCATCTCTCCTTGGTTGAATCCCTTCCCCAAATGGCTGGTCTTTGGGAATGGGCCAGTAGTTCAGGGGGGAGTGTGAAATTGCAGCTTCCGGGTGAAGCTGCCCAAATGACATGCCTATAATATCTATCTTCCTTTTTCTCCTTTCCCATTAATAACTAGAGGCCTGATGTATGGAATTCTTGCAAGAAGCTTGGCTCTCGCAGCCTGGCTGCCTCATAGCCCCAGCTGCCTCATGGTCCCGGCTGCCTCACAGCTCTGGCTGCCTCACCAGTGTGCCTTGCACACTGGTCATTTTAGAAGGTCATTGTTCTGGAAGGTTGTTCCACCATCTGATCTAATTAGCATATTAGATCTTTATTATATAGGAGTAGCTACTTATAATGGTATTGTACTACCCTTCACTATCCATTAACTTTTCCTTTAAAAATATCAGATAGCCAACTAGTGTGGCTTATTGGTTGAGCATAGACCCATGAAACAGAAGGTCATGATTTGATTCCTGGTCAGGGTACATGCCTGGGTTTCAGGCTCAATCCCCATAGAGGGCATGCAGGAGGCAGCCAATCAATGATTCTCCCTCATCATTGATGCTTCTTCTATATATCTCTCTTCCTCTCCCTTCCTCTCTCTGAAATCAATAAAAATAATATTTAAAAATCAGATAAACTCCTTACAGTGAGTTGAAATCATCATAATAAAAGGCTACTATGCAAATGGTCATCACCCTGTCATGTCATTATACCGTAACACTGATCAGTAGGGACCCGAGTTTGGGCCCCCCGCCTGGCAGGACTTGACTGGAGAATTGAAACTGTGCAGCCCTGAAGCTGCAGCCTCACCCCTGCACCAGGGCTGAAGGACCTCAGGTCTCAACCCCTGAGGCCATGCCACTCACCCTAGTGTCAGGACCAGGGAACTTGAGGCCATACCCCCTGAGGCCATGCTCCTCAGCACCAGGGCTAGGGAACCTGAGGCCGCATTCCCTGCCCCAGCACAAGGACATGAGGCTGCATCCCACATCTGGTAAGGATTGAGTTGGGGAGAGGGGGAGGACTGGGTCTTGGTGTTGCCCAATGCTGGTGGGTCGGCTGGACACTTCTATTATAGAGAAAGGCAAATAGCAATATTAAAATATTTTCTCTAATTAATTATTTTTTAATGTGCACAAATTGTGGGTGCTGGACTGCTAGTGTTAAAAAATAAATAGGAGCAAATATTGAGTGCTTGCTGTATACCAGGCACTTTACTATGTGGTTTTCTTATACTATCTCCACTCCAAATAGCAACTCAGTAAGGTAATTCTATTTAAGAGTTACTAAAAAGGAAGTGAAGTAATTTCATAATATGATATTATACAATAGAAAAATTAAAGAAATAGGATTCTACTTCAGGATTATCTTTGTTCCTATAACCAGGCCCATTTCATTTATTATTTACTATGTTTTCCTTCCAAGAGACTTTGAATGTTAGTAGTCAATAATTTAAGTGGAAGAAATTAACCTCTAATGGTTGATTTTCAAATCAATAATACTATAGGGTTGGAAGCCTTTAGGCATTTTATACCCATCTTATACCCTGTTCTGTGGCCATGCATAATGGCAACCATTAGCTGGTTTCTTTTCAAGATAAAAATTTCCTGGAATTACTATGGCTGAGGGTTTGCTCTCATCCCATCTCTGAGTTCCACAAAGAACAAACTGGAAAAGAGCCTTAGGAGTCTGTCTTCTAATGATTTTGCTATTAGGTGTACCAGTTAATAATGGTGGATTTTGTAATCAAGGAAAACATGATAATTTCAAGAGAAACATCAAAAGTGCTTTATTCAAAGTAATGTCAATCTCTAGCTATACATTTACTCCATCTTTCAGGTAATTTGTAGATACCATTCCAATAGAACTTTCCTTGTTTTAAGGCAAACCATTCAGAGATCCAATTTTCCATTTCATATGTTTTGAAGTGCTGCTCCAAAAGTGCGTGTGCCACCAATCAGACTTTTTGTAATCTGAAGGAACAAGGTCTGGTGAATATGGCGGGTGGGTTAATACTTCTCAGACAAGATCTTTTAATGTGTCTTCAGCTGGTTTTGAAGTGTGTAATGGTAAGCCATCATGAAGCAAAATTAATTTGTTGTGTTATCTGGTACATTCTGGTCATTTCATAATCAAAACATGATTCAAATTGATTATTTGTTGTCAGTAGCAATCAGTATTAATGGTTTTACCTGGTTTTAGAAACTCATATTATCCCACCAAATGCAGAGCATTGTCTTCTTTCAGAAGCAATTTGGCTTTGCAGTCATTGTTGATGGTTGACCTGGACCAACCCATGATTTTGTGCATTTGGGATTCTCAAAATAAATCCACTTCTCATCACCAGTCACAATTCAATGCAAAAAAAAAAATTCTTTCATGTTGCTGAAGCATCATTTTACTGATGACATTTTGGTTTTCCATTTGTCTTTTGATCAGTTGATGTGGCACCCGTTTTCTTTCCTTTAAGATCTTTTCCATTGCTTGTAAAAGATTAGAAATTATTTGCTGAGCAATGTTTAATCTTTCTGCAAGTTGTTTTTGAGTTTGACAGCATTTTCATCCAATAATGCTTGTGATTGTTGATCTTCAATTTTTTTTTTCAGTTGACCTGGACTTTTTTGTCTTTCATATCGAAATCATCACTTTTGAAGTGTTTAAACCAGCATTCACAAGTATCTTGAGATGGAGCATGTTTACCATAAACTTCCTGAAGTATACAATAACTTTTATTCGGTATAATGAATTAAAAATTTTTGAAAATGCACTTTTTTGGCACAAAATTTTACTTTTTTAAGTGTAAAAATATCTATGATGTTAACACCTTTAGCAAATTTGACATATGAAGTTTTGAAGCTTGTTATCAATACAACAAAATAGCATACATATCAAATTGCATATATCTCAACATATGTGTAACTGCATCTATTGAAAAAAAAACTCTGCATTATTAACTGGTACACCTAGTAATTGTCCTGACTCCCCTGGGGGAAAAAATGGTAGCTGTGTTTTTTGAACACATGAGCAACAAGAACACTTGCATTCTGTTCTAAGTGCTTCCAATCCTTTAAACTCATGCCATCCTCACATCTGTAAAACATTGTAAGTAAGTATACTTATCCTTGTTTATGGGTAAGGATACTTGAGGCACAGAGATATTAAATTTAGCAAAAGTTAAATCTAGGCTCTCTGGAAGCAGAGCCATTTCACACTTCTGCCTCTTTGTTGTAATCCTTATGCAAATAAGGCATTTTATTTGGGGGACAATAACTTCTTAACAGTCAATATGCAAATATTTAGAAGAGCCTTGACTGAATTTATTTTTTTTTAATTTTATAATTGAATTTGTTGGGAGATTCATAAAACAAAAACAGGGGGCACTATCTCCGTAAAACCTCCATTCTCTTATGTGTGGTTTCTTAAGACATCCTAACTGGGGACATTCTCAGAGCAGGGCCAGTGCATTCTCCCAGGTAACATGGCAGGATGAAGAGTTAGATGACAGATGTCTGCAGCCATCTGAAGCCGACAGCTGCGCACACATCAAGCAGCTGGGGACCCGGGAACCCAGAACTCCGCTCTCCAATCGGCACAGACACGCAGCGGACTCAGAGATCCACGGAGCACACGGAGAGCGCCTTGCGTGCTGTACCTGGTCGTGTTGTAGTTTGTGCTTCTCAATCAACGTAGGAGAGAGAACTACATACCCAGACACCCAGAGAAGAAAGACCATGGGCAGAAAAAGAAACAGCCCATGTAAGACAGAAAGGCAGGTTTCACCAGAAAAGGAAGTAAATGAAATAGAAGCAGAAACAAGCCTGCCAGAGAAAGAGTTCAGAGAAACGATCATAAGCTGGTTTAAAAGATTGGAAGATAAATTCGACAATATGGGTAAGAGCCTAGAGGAAGTGAAGAAGAGCCAAGAGGAAGGGAAGAAGAGCCTAGAGGAAGTGAAGAAGAGCCAAGAGGAAGGAAAGAAGAGCCTAGAGGAAGTGAAGAAGACCCTAGAGGAAGTGAGGAAGAGCCAAGAAGAGATGAAGAAGCAGCGAGAAGAAACGCAGAAGAAACTAGATGAGGTGCAGAATAAACAAGAAGAAATGAACAATGACATCACTGCTATATAGAACTCAACAGAAAGCATCAAAAGTAGACTAGAAGAAGCAGAGGACCACATAAGTGAGCTAGAAGACACGGTAGAAAAAAATACCCAAGTACAGCAGCTTCTAGAAAAAAAAAGTTAAAAAGCAAGAGGAGAGCCTAAGGGAACTTTGGGATAACATGAAACAAAACAACATCCGTATAATTGGGGTTCCAGAAAGAGTGGAAACTGAACAAGGATTAGAGAACATGTTTGAAGTAATAATGACAGAAAATTTCCCCAGTATAGAAAAGAAAAAATCCACACAAATCCAAGAAGTTCACAGAGTTCCAAGCAAAATGAACCCCCCCAACAAAATGACACCAAGGCACATTATAATTAAATTGGCAAACACCAACGACAAAGTAAGAATACTAAAAGCAGCCAGAGAGAAACAGAAAGTTACCTACAAAGGAACTCCCATAAGACTAGCTACTGACTTCTCAATCGAAACTCGTCAGGTTAGAAGGGAATGGAATGAAATATACAAAGTCATGCAAAGGAAGGGTCTGAATCCAAGAATACTGTACCTGCAAGACTCTCAATCAAAATTGAAGGTGAAATCAAAAGCTTTGCAGACAAAAATGGACTAAGAGAATATATTACCACCAAACCAACAATGCAAGAAATGATAAAGGGTCTGCTGTAATAAGAAGAAAGAGGAAGCGAAGAAGGAGCTCGGGGTAAGGACTGAAAATGGCAACAGATAAGTACTTATCAATAATAACATTAAATATAAATGGATTAAATGCTCCAATCAAAAGACATAGGGTAACCGACTGGATAAGAAAATATGATCCATATATCTGCTGTCTCCAAGAATCCCACCTCAGGAAAAGAGATGCACACAGATTGAGGGTGAAGGGATGGAAGATGGTATTTCAAGCAAATAGAAATGAAAAAAAAGCTGGGGTTGCAATACTTATATCTGACAAATTAGATGTCAAAGTGAAGGACATAACAAGAGATAAAGAAGGCCACTTCATAATACTAAAGGGAACAATCCAACAAGAAGAAATAACTCTGGTAAACATATATGCACCCAATATAGGAGCACCTAGATACATAAAAAAAAAACTCTTGGAGGATATTAAGGGAGAGATTGACAGCAATACAATCATAGTAGGAGACTTTAATACCCCACTGTCACCATTGGACAAATCCTCTAAACAAAAATTCAGAAAAGAAACATCAATCCTAAATGACTCACTAGGCCAGATGGAATTAATTGACATCTTCAGAACATTTCACCCCAAAGCCACAGAATATACATTCTTCTCCAGTGCACATGGGTCATTTTCAAAGATAGATCACATATTGGGTCATAAGAAAAGTCTCTTCAAATTCAAGAAGATAGAAATCATATCAAGCATTTTCTCAGACCACAGTGGCATAAAAGTGGAAATCAACTATAATAAAAACAATAGA
>PVJN01064929.1:0-10390 GCA_004026805.1 Lasiurus borealis | reverse complement strand
CTTTGGTTGAGCATCAACCTATGAATCAGGAGGTTCGATTCCCAGTCAGGTTATAAGCCCAGGTGGTGGGCTCAATTCCCAGAGTGGGGCATACAGGGGGCAGTCTTTTGATAATTCTCGCTCATCATTGATGTTTCTATTTCTCTTCTTTCTCTCTTCCTCTCTGAAAGCAATATATATATATATATATATATATATAATTTTCAGAGAATTGAAGCAAGTGTGGATTGCTTTTGAGTACGAGGCATTTGTGTGATGCCACAGGTTGCATACCCATGATACTAGCATTATCTGAGAGTAGTTAAAGAGTCTAGCTTGATGTATCTGCAGAGTATTACATAGTGTGGAAAACATTCAATCCTTCATAGCACAGATAAGGGAGTAATACTATATAAATGGGTGAAATAGGCTCTTGGTAAGAATTTTAATGAATTAAAGCATTAGTAAAATATTTGTTTCTGACATTTACATGTATAGTAGCAACAAATCCAAGAACTAAAAATTATTTTCAAAGTTGATCTCTCGATATTATAATAGAGAATCTAGATAGTCTAGATTTCAGTCAGGGATTCCATGGACTTGGCTAGAGTTCCATATCAAGTCATTGAAGACATGCTGCTTGCTCTCATTTGAAACAGTTACCTACCAGGCTTCAAGCCATTGACTGCTGGTCCCTTCTAACCTTTCTATTAGAGCTCATTGTTTTTGGTTCATTTAGCTTCCTATCCCACAAATAAGTATGATCAGTGATCACATCTGCTGATCAATACAGCCCAGGCAATGCTGCAAACTCAGACTAATGACATGAGCAATATCTCTGCCTGAAGGAGGAGAAAGAACGGTGGTGAGAGGAAAGGTGGGCAGAGGAGTGAGAGTATTTCACTTCTCTATATTAGATGCAACAATTGTAATATAAATAAGAAATAGTCTCTCACCTCAAGGGGCTTGCCACTGGTAGAGAGAAACAGACATATACACAAATATTTCCCAAAGTATTCTGGGTGCTAGGATATACTGCTCTAAGATTATGTTTCCAGATGCCTTCGCCTTTCTCCTTCTTGCTCTTTCTACTGCCACCTTACACCCTACCTCACACTCACTCTTCAATCACTACCAACTTCAAGCAACAATTCTGAATTTAGATAAATACAATAGATGTTTTTAGAAATCTGTCAGAGAGTCCTATTCTGATTGCTTAAGATGTGGAACCCAGACAAACAAGCAGAATTTCTTTTGGCAAAAATATGGTATTAAAGACTTAGCCAGGCATCCTTGTTGGAGAAAATGGCAGAGTTCTGTCACTCAGGTGTGCAAACAGACAGAGAAGAAGGCCAGAGGCTGTCCCCACACACCTGTCAGCTTTGCTGCTCTGGAGATTGTCTTTGAAAGCTCTGACCCACCATGAGGTATCACACTATCTAGATTTGTCCTGTTGTGGCAAGAGGCTCTCAATAAATACGAGATGAGACAGGGGATACTTGTGACCCTCAGGAGGTTTTGGAGGAAAGCACTATAAAGTCAAGGTTTCCATCTGAGATCAATGTCCATTAATTTAAATGTTCAAAACATAATCAGGGTTGGAACCTTAGGACTGCATTCATCACTCTTATTTTTCATTACCATATTAAAGAATTCCCTTTCTGATATTTTCCACTGATACTTTCTCATTGGTCACTTGTCTTATCTAGATATTTCCTAGCTTGATAGACATTGATTAAAAGAAGCAGTGGAGATCAAAAGCATAGGGGTTTTACAATTTTTTTTACCTAAATCTTACATGTCAATTTCTTATTCTCTTTTCACCTGTGCTTGTAATTGCAAGATTACCTGTTTTACATCCTTGTAAAGGAAACCCCTCATTTCCTAAAGTACAGGGTGTCATTGTCTTCTGAGTAATCTTTTCACCAGGTGCCAGATAACCTAACTGGGTGAAATCCCTTGGAGCAAAGACCTACCTGCCAGTCCTTCTCAAACACTCTCCATACAAGGGCAGAAAGTGAGAATAACAAATGGGGTGAAAGAGAAACACCATGTTTAAAATATAGGCCAAGAATTTTGTGAATAATCTCCTTCTGTAACTAAATCCACACAACCCCCACACAACCAAATTGAAGCAGCAAACTGAATTAAAGTTAAAAAAATAATGAGGTATTTTCTCCTCTTTGATTCCATATTTCGTGGTAAAGTGGATATATTCTAATTATCTGGTAACCTGGTTCCCTCTGAACTGTTCACGGATAGGATGGTTTCTGAATTACCTGAACTGCTTACCCATACTAATCATGAATATTTATGAAATCTGAACTTCACTTTGTGCTCTGTAAACATAGCCTGAATTATTCAGATTGTTTGTCTATACTGTAATAAATGGAAAATTCTCCTTGTACCTTATTTTTAGTATTAACAAGTAAGCACTATAATGTTTTGGGTATAAGGGCAAAATAAGACAAAAGCATTCACATCCCTTTATTATAGTCCCCCATTTGCCATGTTTGTATCTGTGAAATTATTTGTTTATGTTAAACCTATAGTTTGTGTTTGATGGTTCAACAGTGTTTAACCTATGGCTAGGCTTCAAATTAGTAAAGCCTTTAAAACATTTCAGTGATTGTGTAATTCAATCAGATAGCCTAGCAGGAGATTAATTGAAAACATATGTGTCACAGTGGCATCCAAGACCTCCGACCATAGAAGAGAAAGGGATTTGCTCTGTGCTGCCCCAAAGCATCACGGGCAAGGCAATGGGCAGTGCCTTCATGCAGCTGACATGGGCTCACTAGCAGGGGATCCCAGGAATAGGCTTCAACTGAACATTTAAATAGGCTTAAGGACATTATTTCATAATTAGAGCAGCAAGAAGACTAAATGATTTCCTATATTCCAAAGTCCCTGTATGTTTGTGTGCATGGGTATGTACATAAATATCTGTAAAAGTACATTTTATATTCTTCAGTATAGTACTTTCAAGATAGCTTCAGAATACCAACACAATAAACCATGTTTTATTTTGCAGGTTTTTCACACTTCTGCAGGTAGCTGGAAGGCAGTTCTTCTGGTGTGAATTGGTTTGTTTCAAGTTTCACTGTGCAATGAGATCAATTGTCTAGATCAGTGGTCAGCAAACTCAGTAGTCAACCATACAACAATGGAAAGTTCGAGAGCCGAAAAACGACTTCTGCACATGGGCCATGAAGTTTCAATTGCAATTGTACTTGCGGATCCACATGTAGTATTTTGTGGAAGAGCCACACTCAAGGCGCTAAAAAGCCACATGTAGCTCGCAAGCCGCAGTTTGCCGAACCACTGGTCTAGATAATATGAATAAACAGGACGCCCACTTCCTGAGTTCCTTGTGGACTATATTCTAATTGTAGACTAAGAGAGGGGTAGAGCAGTGGGTTGGATTTTCTGGGCTCTTAACAATAGCAGGGTACTTAAACTCCAAAATATAATTTTTAAATAAAGACAGTAGAGTTAGGTCTAGTCAAAAGAGGTGCCGTATTTAAATCCAAATGCTTTGTGTTCTATATATTTTGTCTTGCTTCATTTGGTGTGGTTTAGATGTGGTATTTGTGTTATAACTGATATTATTTAGTGGAGATAAAAAGAAGAAAAACTTTTTTTGCTGCAGGACTTCCATAGATAGCTATCACCATGTGGTAATTTGTTAGTCCTAGAGGTTGTAGGCTGGAAGTGATGACCCTAATCAATTGTGAAAACAAGGGACTCTGTGGATCACCTGGAGATATTGTCACTGTTGTAATTAGTTAGTTATTAACATTAATAATAGGAAAGGAGCAAAAGGAAGGCCAGACATTATAAGCATAGTCATCTGGGCAGCTTCACCAGGAAGCTGCAATATTACACTCCACAGGGAATCATCGGTCCATTCCTTGCAGATCACTGAGGGGAGGGACTGGACAAAGGGTAAGCCAGGCACATGCCTAATAAAGTTGTGTGACATAAGGAAGGTAATTTGCCTATCAGTCTAATGTGGGAAAAAGATAATTGGCTAGAGCCACGGCCTGTGCACAAAATCTTATCTTAGAAGGTTAAAATCTGCAGACAAAGGAATTATCCCTCTCTTATTCCTCTTGCTTTGCTCCTGCTTCCTTGCACTCACCTGTGTTCCCTCCATAGTCATGTGGCCCCCAAAATTGCATGGACCATGGCCATATGGACCCTACACACAATGGACTGCAGCTGGGAATTCAAGCTAAGCTATCAGGACTATAGTATGCCTCAATATGAAATGGAGGCTCTGGGCAGTGGCTTGTTCCCTGGTACTACTGAAGATGAAATGGGATGGGAGGAGAAGTCAACTTGGAAACTCAGGGGTTTAATTCCATAGAAATGAAACTCCTATGGGGAATTCTGAAAATTATTATTCTATCAGCACCCCAAGAAGCAAGGCCACTTCCACTGGCAACCAGTAGGAACACTGATGACACCCCGCCCATAACAATATACTTTAAAGATAGAATATGAGATAGGTTCAACTTGACCCTTCTAAATTCTAATGATGGTACTATCATAGTAATGAATGAGAAACTCTTCAGAAAAAAGAAGAAAACAAAACACAAAACTGTGAAAATGTGGGAAAAAATTCACCCAGGTTATTTTGAATTTGAAATACATTGTTAATGACATCTGCCCCAACCCCCCCAATACCACTAAAATATTAAAAAAACACATGAAAATATTCTCTATTCTTCTTGATTTAATTCTAGGATAAATTGGTAACTTTATTGACTACAATATGCATCATCAAATTTGAATCTAGGGGAATTCAAAGTGGTTCAATAAGGGGTTCAGTTAGCATCTGTGGAAATATAGCCGGAGGAGATCATGCTTAGAGAAGTTTACCTCTCCCTCTCACACAAGCTGCTCATAAGCCTTATCCACACTTTCACTTACTGAGCTTTTAATTACCTATAGTCAATGAAGTCAAAAATTATAAAATGGAAAATTACAGAAATAAATAAAGAAAAAGAAACTGGCCTCTTGTAAAGCTAACCTCCAGCATAGTCCTATGGGGAGCCATGTGGGCCCAGTACTTAACAGAGAACATCCTGGTCAGCCCCCAAGTCTTACACCCAACTACCTCACCCCCACTGTGACATTGTGTTTTGTTTTCAGTATGTTTATTATTATGTTTTTATTTTATTTATTTATTTATTTTTAATATATTTTATTGATTTTCCAGAGAGAGGAAGGGAGAAGGATAAAGAGCTAGAAACATCAATCAGCTACCTCCTGCATGCTCCCCTACTAGGGATGTGCCTGCAACCAGGTACATGCCCTTAACCGGAATCGAACCTGGGACCTTTCAGTCCATAGGCTGACACTATATCCACTGAGCCAAACCGATTTCGGCTAGTATGTTTTTATTGATTTCAGAGAGAAAAAGGGAGAAAAAGAGAGAGATAGAAGCATCAATGATGAGAATCATTGATCACTGCCTCCTGTATGCCCCATACTGGGCATTGAACTTGCAACCTGGGCATGTGTCCTGACTTGGAATCAAATTGTGACCTCCTGGTTCATAGGTCAATGTTCAACTACTGAGCTGGAATGACATTGTTTTATAATAAGAACTCTATATTTTATCCAGCATCACCATGCTGTAAACTCTGTAGATGCTCCACCTTTTAATCAAGAAGTAACCATCTCAGTTATCAGATGGACTGTTCACATATCACAGCACTTATACTCAACTACCCTTGCTTTACTGAATAATGGCTCCAAAGCACAAGAAGAGCGATGCTGGCAATTCAGATAAACCAAACAGAAGCCATAACGTGTTTCTGTTAAGTCAAAAGGTGGAAGTTTCCACTTAACAAAGAAAGAAAAAATTGTATGCTGAGGTTGTGAATATCCAGGATAAGAATGAACCTTTGAAATTGTGAAGAAGGAAAAATATGCTAGCTTTGCTGTTGCACCTCAAATTACAAAAGTGATGGCCAAATGTGTGGTAATTGCTTGGTGAAGATGGAAAAGGCATTAACTTTGTTGGTGGAAAATATGAAATCATCATGGCTCAGTGATCCTGCTGCTGACATTGTCAGAAAGTCAGCATAAGGCCATCCTATATAATGAAAGCCTAATATATAAATCAACCAAATGACAGAACTTCTGGTTGGTGAGAGGTGGCTGGTGAGCAGGCAAGGCCAGGCCAGCCAGGTGGGTGCCAGTGGGCAGAGAGAGGGAATAGCGATCAGGGGGCAGTGGTGACTGATAGGGGTGGGGCAATGGGGGGAGTGGGGCTGGCTGCTCATCGGCTAGCACCATCCCCAATCTGCCCACTGGTTACACCTGCAGAGAGAGGTTAGACTGCAGCTTAGGCCTGCTCCCTCAAGGACTCCCAAACTGCAAGAGGGCACAGGCCTGGCTGAGGGACCTTCCTAAGTGCATGAATTTTTGTACACCAGGCCTCTAGTTTCCATATGATGATGGTCTTATAAGGTTACAATGGAGCTGACAAATTCCTATAGCATAGTGACATGGTAGTCACATAACATGGTAGCATCTGGAGAATGTCTGTGAGATGGACAGCATGTGTTCTACCTGACTTCCTCCTGGAACTTATTCTTGCCTCTTTTCTTTCCTCCATCCACCTTTCCTCTCCTTTTTCCTCTAATATCCCTTTGTCACTGCATCTGGGCACAGTCCAGGTGGTGCTAGTGGCCGGCCCATGGGCCAAAAGACATGCTTCTCAGACACCTTCTTGGAAACCTGATTGTAAAAGCCAAAGCATTATTCATGTTTTTGTGCTGATGCTGGTATAAACCTATTGTGCTGCTAGGCTATACCATCTAGGTTTGTTTAAGTGCACTCAATGACATTGCCATATGGAAAATCTCCTAACCACACATTTCTCAGAGCATATCCTGTAATTAAGCCATGCATAACTGTGATGGCCAAACACTATATTATAATGCCTACGTCATTCGCTTTGCTTTATCTCATCATGTAGTGTTGTAACATCTCACATCCTCAGAGGGTGAGTACAGTACAGTAAGATATTTTGAGAGACCACATTTGCATAAATTATATTGCAGTATCCTATATAATAAGAGAGGGATATGCTAATTTTCCATTACACTATGACGTCACAACCAATCTACAAGTGGTGGAGAGCTACAGGAGGGCAGGGCAGTGAGATACAAGCAGTGGAGAGCTACCAGCAGTGTTGGGCAGGTGGCCAGCTTAAGCAAGTGGCAGCAAGCTACTAGCGCATGGATACATGCACAGGGCTACTAGTATTATTATAATTGTTTTATTTTAATATTAGTTATTGTTAATCTCTTACTTGGAATAACTTATAAGTTAAACTTTATCATAAGTATGTATAGGAAAAAACAGTATATATAAGATTTCATACTATCTATGATTTTAGGTACCCACTGGAGATCTTAGAATATGTCCTCTGAGAATAAAGGGAAACTGATGTATAAGAATTTTTAATATATTCCTAGACTCAAGTTGCTTATATTTTAAGATTTTTCATGTGCATATTATTGAGTATGATGAATCTATAAAGTTTTTTCCCCCTTCATATTGTTCTTGTTAACTTTCAGTGTAAAGATCTTGCTGGCCTCATATAAGTTATGGAGCATTCTTTCTTTTCATATTATTTGGAAAAGTTGTTATAAAGATAAAATTATTTATTGCTTGAAAGTCTGATAATATTCATTTGTTTCTTTTATTTTGTTACTGTGAAAAATGATTAATCACTGATTCACTGGGTTGAGTAGTTACAGAATTATTTAAATAGGTTATCTCTTCTCATGAAGCTTTAGTAAGTGATTTTTTTTTTTTTTAGAGATGTGCCCATTTCTTCAAAGTTTTAAAATATGTTAGGAAAAAAATTATTTTTTCAAATATATCTGTATCATCTGCAGTGGTCCCACTTTTAGTTCCTGTTATTGTTTATTTATGTTTCTCCTTTTTTATTTTAGGCTTGCTAATGGTTTTTAAATATTAATTATATCCATGAATTATATTTGTCTTGGTTGAGCCTCTCTTTTGTATGTTTCAATAACTGTTGCTATCTTCTCTAGTTTTTCTTATTTTTTATTTAGTTTTATTAGCAATTTTTCACCCTAACTTAAAACTGGATACTTAACTCATTAATTTCCACTCATTTATTTTCAAATATAAACATTAAAGCTACAGATATAACTCAAAGAATACTTTTGCTACAGTCTATGATTTTGATATGTCACATTTTTATGATTTTTTCTTGATTGTTGCACTGGCTGGGAATTCCTGTATAATGACTAATGGGACTGGTGATAACAGATATCCTTGATTTATGCCAAATCTTAGGAGAAATGTATTCAGTCTTCCAATATGAAGTATAATGTTATCAGTAGGCTTTGTAGATGGCCTCTATCAAGTGAAAAAAAAAACTATTTTACCAAGTTCCCTTTAATATAGTCTGGCTGAGAGAACGGATGAAGGCATGGAACAGAATGACATATCTCAGAGCAGAGATGGGGTGGGGTGCAGGGAGACAGGAAGAGACTAACCAAAGAACTTATATACATACTAGAGGCCCAGTGCATGAATTCATGCATTAATGGGGTTCCTTGGCCTGACCTGTGGGAATTGGGCTGAAACCAGCCCTCTGACATCTCCTGAGGGGTCTTGGACTGCGAGAGGGTGCAGGCCAGGCTGGTGCGCAATCAGATCCTAGGAGGAACCATGGGAAAGCTCCAAGGTATGAGCAGCCTATCTCACCTAGTACCAATCAGTTGGACCTTATCAGCAAACTAACCTACTGGTTGCAACATCTGCCCCCTGGTGGTCAGTGCACATCATAGTAGCTGTTGAATAGTTGAATGGTCAGACACTTAGCATATTAGGCTTTATATATATAGATATGCACATCCAATGGACACAGATAATAGTGTGATGAAGGCCTGGGGTAGGGCAAGATCTGGGAGAAGGGGGATAAAAGAGGGGAAAATTAGGGAGTCATCTACAATATTTTCAACAATAAAATAAAACAAAAGAATGGATGTTTAATTGTATCAAGTCATTTTCTGTTTCTATTAAGATGATTATTTGTTTTTTCCTATAGTTTATTGATAATGATAAAGGACAATGATTGAATTTTTAAATGTTAGACCACCTTGCATCCTCAGGATAAAATCCACTTGTTCATGACATATTTTTTTCTTTTATTTATTGCTGAGTTTGATTTGCTAATACTTTGTTGAGAACTAAGTTTTTGAAGTATACTAGTCCATAATTTTCTTTTATTATAAACTCTTTTATCTTGTTTTTATATCAGGGTAATACTTACCTCAACAATGAGTAAGAAGTGTATTATCTTCGACTATTCTCTGAATGAGATTGTGAGAAACTAGTATTTTTTTTTCTTTAAATTTGAATAAAAGTCATCCATTAAACCAGTTGGCCTTGGATTTTGTTAGAAGGGTTTAAATAGGAATTAAATTTCTTTAATAGATATATGACTATTTAGAATATTTATTCTTTAGTGAGCTCTGGTAGTTTATATTTTTTGAGCAATTGGTTCGTTTTATCTAATTCATCATATTTATGGGTGTATGGTTGTTTGTAATATTTCCTAATTAGCTTTTTAATACCTGTAGTGTCTGTCTGATGTTCTTTCTTCCATTTCTGGTATTGGTCATTTTTATCTTCTCTCTCTCTCTCTCTCTCTTTTTCTCCCTCTTTTTTTCTTGGCTAGTTTCTCTAGAGATTTGTTACATTTGTTGTTTTTTGTTTTAAATTTTATTTATTCCTGCTCTAGTAATTATTTCTTTACTTCTGTTTGATATTTACTTTAAATTCCCAGTTTCTTAACATATTAAAGAATGTGTAGTATACATTTTCCCTGTTAATTTAGAGTACTTCTACTCGAGTTAGTGAGGATATCTAATCAAGCACAGTACCCATAATTAAGATTTTGAAAAGAAAACAAAGGAGAATCACTAGGAGAAAGAGTATTAGCTTCAAAAAAACAAGTTTTAATTTTCAACGCACTACCCATTAAAATACCAACGACATATTTCACAGACCTAGAAAGAACTCTTCATAGATTCATCTGGAACAAAAAAAGACCACGAATAGCTATAGCAATTCTGAGAAAGAAGAATAAAGTAGGTGGGATCTCAATACCAGATTTCAAGCTATACTACAAAGCAACTGTTCTCAAAAAGCCTGGTACTGGCACAAGAACAGACATATAGACCAATGGAATAGAATAGAGAACCCAGATATCCACCCAAACCACTATGCTCAACTAATATTTGACAAAGGAGGCATGAACACTCAATGGAGCCAAGATAGCCTCTTCAATAAATGGTGTTGGGAAAATTGGACAGATACATGCAAAAAAAATGAAACTGGACCACCA
>PVJN01064928.1:0-10390 GCA_004026805.1 Lasiurus borealis | reverse complement strand
CCGTACCTCAGCTTTTTGCAGTTCCTCTGGGTGTCTGTGAACCCCTCTCTTTCCTTCTAGCTGTAGAACTTCCACTCAGCCAGCTTTCCTGTGGTTCTGGATGATGTCTGTTCTGTCTTTTAGTTGTAGTTTTGAAATTGTTGTGCGAGGCAGCAGTGTAGGTGTTTACCTATGCCGCCATCTTGGCTCCTCCCCCAAAGTTCTCTCTAGATAGGATTTTTTAATTGTATTACATAATATCCGAGATCTCTTCAACCTCCAAACTTTTGCCATTTAATATTACTATTTACTGTTAAATAATTTGGGGGGAAATTAACTGGAAATCCTTAATGCTTCTGATGCACTTAATCTCTTTTGTCTCCAGTTGATTAAAGTAGCATTTGATGAAGAAGTGAGTCCCGAAGTAGTAGAGATCTTTAAGAAGCAGCTGATGAAGTTCCGATACCCTCAGTCCATTTTTACCACCTTTGCTTTTGCTACTGGACAGACTACCCCACAAATAATTTTACCCAAACAGAAGGAAAAGAACACTTCCTTTCGGTAAGAATACAGTCTGATTTCCTCATTTCAGCCTCCTCTCACTGGTCATCAGGAAAGTGGCCTGTTCTTTAGGTCAAAGTATAAAGACTGCTCTTTCCATTTGCTATTATGTCAAGCTCATTGGACCAAACTTAAAAAGAAGCCTTGGTATATGTAACAAGTTTCAAAAACTAATAGCTGCCAGAGGCTTGACTCTCATGTCTGTTGCTCATGATGCAATTTTAGAATGTGAAATTCTGTTTCCCCTTTTTTTCCATATTGATCACTTTCTAACTGCCTTAGAGCAACCCATTCAGTTTTCATTAATATCCAGGCCTAGTAAACTGTTTTGCTTTGATCTAAAGATGGAAGCCTTTATTTTTTCTTTTTCTTTTTTTGTAACTTTTTGTTTTGATACTTTCAAAATTTACAGAAAAGTTATAGCCTTGTACAAAGAATTCCTGTATACTTTTTAGTCAGGTTCACAATTATTTATACTTTGCTCTATTTTCTTTATTATTTTCTCTCTCTTATATATTTTTTCTAAATCATTTGAGTTACTTATGTAACACCTCTTTATTCTTAAATACTGTATATCAGTCTATCTTTCCTAAGAATAAAGACATTATCTCATATAACTTCTGTACAGTAACCACAACCAGGAAATTTAATTTGGTGTAATTTAACCTAGAGTACACAATAAAATTAATTCAAATTTTGCTGATGATCCTTTTCTGGCTGGTATAGGATCCAATCCAGGATCCAGCATTGTATTTTAGTTGTTATATTTCTTTAGTAGAAACTTTTATTTTCTGTTGAACATTTTAGGAATTTATGTTGAAACTTAAATATCAGTTATAACAAAATAGCAATTGCTTTAAAATTCTCTTTAATGCAGGGGCTTTCATCATTAATTATTTGGAATTTGGGTTTCTGCCAATAAAAATTACATATTAGGGGCTACTCTGCAGACTTTGGAGAAGAAAGCTTTTCCTTTGCCTGAAAGTGAGGTAGGCTGGGCATTATAGAGGAGTTGAGTACCACTTGACAGGATAAGTGAAAGAGACCACACATATCCGGGTATAATATGCTGAAGCATGAACAGCTTCCTGAGATTCTGAAGGTGAAACAGCCATCTGTCTTAGCATTGTGGAGTCACGGAGGAGCCTTTTATATTCACTACCCCAGTCCTCATTGGAAGAAACAAAGTTTTTATGGTGTTTTATGTTTAGAAACTATAAGGGGAGAATTACATATACATCTATATGTAAAGTTAAACTTATACCAAGTTTATAGCATCCAGCTACAAAAAGAGATACAGCAATTTAATTTTTTTTAATATTTTAGAATTATTTTGACTATATAAAACAAAGATATTAACTCTAATTGGAAAAATTTTTCAAAACTCTCATTGAGTTTAAATTATAACTGGAGTGATTCACATTGGCTTTAATTTAGGAAATACCAGTACTTTGTGATTTCTAATAGTTACCTAAGATACATTTCATAAGCCTCAGATTTACATTCCAAATGACAAAAGACAGGGTCTATTAAAACTATTTGACAATAAAAGAATCCTTACCAGTTTTCACGGGATGGCAAGAAAACACAAAAAAAAGTTGTGTTCTTTGTGGTAGAGAAGAATATAACAAAAAACAACCGTACTCGAAACTTTCATCTCAATGTGATTATCTAGGAAGCAGGTTATTTGTTTAATTCCTTATATTATAAATACTCTTATCCAGATTTTCTATCAGCAAAAAAATAAATAAAGTACTTTTAGGTCCATGTGACTTGCATACTAGTTTCCCTTTAATTAAAGCCAATTCTCAAAAGGATGCTCAAATATCTGATTTCTTATTGTTTTCTCCTCTCAAAAAGGGGAATAGTATTACTCTTTTTATATCTGAAAAGGTTTACAATATCAGAAGGTAGGACACCAGTCAGCACTTAAGACATTTAAGAAGTAAGGTGTCACCAACTATAACTGTCATCTGACCCCAAAGAAAAGCCTATGAGTTAGTAGAGAATTTGGGTCTATAGGGGGCGCAGGCTGGCTTCCCTCCAGGACTCCCACAGGCATCGTTTGTGGGAATGGTGGAGACAGTTGGTGGGCAGCCAGGATGGGTAGGGCATGCTTGATCAAAAAGCCAAATGGAAGAATTTAGACAAAGGTGGTAAGGAGTTGGTGTCTCACTCTAGGTTCTTGCACTTTTGCCTAAAACAGTGTCCTGATGACAGCGTTTTATTGGAAATTAGTCTGCTCTATGTACAAAGAAATCTCAAGGAGGAGAGGCTTAATGAGGGTCTGGACAAAACTAGTAGCTGTGGGAATGGAGAAGAAACAAGTTGAGCTATGAAGGTATCAAAAATATAAGTGGTGTCTTTAGCTTGAATTGACATTCTCTTTCGTTTTATGACTTGTAGCACCTTCTCCAAGACAATTGTGAAAGGTGCCAAAAGGGCAGGGAAGATGACAATTGGGCGTCAGTATTTATTGAAGAAGAGGACAGGGACCATAGTGGAAGAGAGAGTGAGTCGTCCTGGATGGAATGAGGAAGATGACATATCTGGTATGTGAACCTGTTTTTCCTTCGTGAATTAGTTGTATTCTTTCTCCGTATACGAATAAGAATAAGAGACTTGCCAAAACCGGTTTGGCTCAGTGGATAGAGCACAGGCCTGCGGACTGAAAGGTTCCAGGTTCAATTCCAATCAAAGGCATGTATCTTGGTTGCCAGCGTATCTCCAGTGAGGGCGTGCAGAAGGCGGCTAATTGATGTCTCTCTCTCATCGATATTTCTAACTCTCTATCCCTCTCCCTTCCTCTCTGTAAAAAATCAATAAGATATATGTATTTAAAAAAAAAAAGAATTAAGAGATTAACACATCATTGCACTTACTAGTAAACCTGACTCTCAAAGACATAGATCTCATAGGAAGATTGGAGGCACTTACCAGCTTCTTAGAACTGAAAAAAAAAATTATTTTTCCAATATTCCATTACTTGTTTAAGGTTTGTTAAATTATACTTCTCCTCTACTAAATCTGTGGCTCTGATTGGCCATGGTTATGTAGGTCTCACTAAAGGGAGGAAGAAAGAAACCCCACTTTATAATTTAATTATAAAGTAGTCCCTGTTATGGAATAAGAATAAGAAGATAAGGATATTAGATATTTGAAGTTGAAGATTTTGAGTTGTGGTGAGTATATTGTAGATGCTCGTAAACAAAATGAATGACCTGGATGAGGACAGTAGTAGAGGATAAGGACATGGCAGCGGGGGGTGGTGGATCAGGTAGAGGGTAGCCAAGGGAGAAAAAAAGAGGAAAATGTGTAATAATCTGAACAATAAAGATTTATTTAAAAAACAAAACAAAATGGGTGACCTATCCTGAACCAGGAGGTCACTGCTTGATTTCTGGTCAGGACACATGCCCAGGTTTCAGGCTTAATCCCCAGAGTTGGGTGTTTGGTGGCAGCCAATCAATGATCCTCTCTCATCACTGATATTTCTTTCTCTCTCTCCCTGTCCCTTCTTGTCTGATATTAATTTTTTTAAATTATTTTTATGGAGGACCTCAGATAAAGGGACTCTTAGATAATTTTTTTTTAAAAGTGGCTGCTAAATATTTAAAAGGGCAGAATCTGGGAAGCTGAGAGACCTTTTGGTCAAGAATATAGAGGTAGCCGAAACCGGTTTGGCTCAGTGGATAGAGCGTCAGCCTGCGGACTGAAAGGTCAGGGTTCCGTTCTGGTCAAGGGCATGTACCTTGGTTGTGGGCACATACTCAGTACAGGATGTGCAAAAGGCAGCTGATCAATGTTTCTAACTCTCTATCCCTCTCCCTTCCTCTCTGTAAAAAATCAATAAAATATATTAAAAAAAAAAAAGAATATAGAGGCAGCCCTGGCAGGTTTGGGTCAGTGGTTAGAGCATCAGCCCTCAGACAAAAAATATCTCAGATTTGATTCTCGATCAAAGGCACATATCTTCTTTCTATAAATCAATGGAAAAAATATCCTCAGATGAGGATTTTTTTTAAAAAGAATGTAGAGGCAGAAAACCAGTAGCAAACCAGTGACTGTTTTCTATTCCTTAACCCAGAATTAAGTATGCTTATGGTATTAACACTAGAGAGAATTTGATCTAATAGAGAGGCAGAATACCATTGCACCTTTTCTTTCTCGGGATTAGAATCAACCAGTGCTTATATAACTATAACTAGTAATAATAATAACCAGTGCTTATATAACTATAACTAATAATGAGGAGGAGGAGGAGGAGGAAGAGAAAGAAGAGAAGGAGGGCTCATCTTGAGAGAGATCACTGGCTAAGCATTTTCATTTCTGTGTGGATATCTACAAGCTTGCCTCTGGGGGCAATGAAAAGGCTCACTATTACTCAAGTGACCTTTTGTTGGAACCCTGGCCTCTGCGCAGGTACATGGAAAGCCCTAAAAAATTATTGCTTCCCATTACTATTGACTCTTCTAATTCAAAGATTTTATGATTTCATGGAACAAAAACTATTATTCTAGTAGGGATCTCTCAGCTCAGCCTCCACCTTCTCACAATCCAGGACCCCTCAGGAGATGTCAGGGATTAGGCCTAAAGCAGCAATCAGACATCCCTCTTGCAACCTGGGACCACTGGCTCTTAACCTCTCATCTACCTGCCTGCCTGCCTGCCTGATTGCCCTTAACCACACACCTGCCTGCCTGATCACCCCTAACCACTCGCCTGCCTCATTATCCCTAACACTCTGCCTGCCTGCCTCATCACTCCTAACCACTTGCCTGCCTGCCTCATTTCCCCTAACTGCTCGCCTGCCTGCCTCATCTCCCTTAACCACCTTTGCCTTGGCCCTTGCCATGGTGGTTTCATCCAGAAGAACCTTCTGAATGATATCTGGAAGATCGTTTGGCTGTCCAGTCTAATTAGCATATTATGCTTTTATTATTATAGATGACATTCCACCAAAAGACAAAATTACATATTCCTCTTTTGCTCCTCTAAAAATAAAAGGCAACACAAAACTGATATCTAACAACATTTTTGCATTGTGAAGTTCACAAATTAGCATCTGTAGTATTTATACAGATGAGCTGTTAGGTTTTTTTCTTTTCATTGCCCCCAGAGGCATTATAACTTTGAGTACATTTCCAAAAACTTTGAAAGTTTTAATTTGACTTCTATTTCTTTAAAAATAAATAAATTCAGACAGTTTTTAACAATAGAATTTTTTTTATTTTATTCTTTTAGTTAGAACATGCAGTACCAATTAGGAATGTTGGTGTGTGGGTTTTTGTGTGTTTTTTTTTAAATCCTCCCTAAAATACTTGATTATTGGGTAAATTCTTCCACATCTAAAATCTTAAAGGATTCTGTAACCTGTGATTGCAAAATTGTGAGGGAGTTTCCCATGTATACCACATCCTCTGACAAAAATACTTCCAAAAAAATGTATAATTTCTTCATACCTCTCTAAGAAAGGTCTTTTCCCACTAGTGAACTTCTGTTTAATCTAGAAACTTTTAATAAAAGTTTATGCTTTGAAAAGTCAACTGAAACCTTGGTGATGAATTTGTGTTGTGCTCATCTTAAAGATTAAGTTTACTGATGGGTTGGCCTCTGAAAAAGTTGAGTGTTTATTCTATAGAGTCCTAAATAGAGATCACTATACGATGGCATTAATAAGCAAGCCTGACTGAAACAAAACTATAGTAATGAATTCAAAATTGTATTATTTTTAGACATTTTGAGTTAATTTCTGCTGACATTTTGAGTCAGTTGAGCTCCTGGTAGTTTATTTTGTGATTATTCATTATTGTTCAAATTTGTTTGACCATAATGGTTCCCCCCCTAGAAGTTACATGTTTGGTGATATGCATAGACCTATAGTCTTAATATAAACATCCCTTGGTTTAAGGATCCTCTTCTCCTTAGAGTTATATTATTTTTTTCAAAACCTGTTTCTGCCATCACAGTTTCAGATGAGAGTGAACTCCCCACGAGTACCACTCTGAAGGCCTCCGAGAAGTCTACAATGGAACAGTTGGTGGAAAAAGCCTGTTTCAGAGACTATCAGCGTTTAGGTTTGGGGACCATAAGTGGCAGCTCTTCTCGCTCAAAACCAGAGTATTTTCGAATCACAGCTTGTAACAGGATGTATTCACTCTGCCGGAGGTAAGTATGTCCCTGGGCTCCAAAGAGTCCTTTCTTTTCTTCCATTTGAGTCTTGAATTGGCTAATTGCCTCAGAGCTCATAGTGAGAGAGAAATGTGTGATAAGGGGACACTTGATGAAGCATGAGCAAGCACCTCATTGGCATTCTCGGAAGTGCAGTTACATCACTGGGCAGTGCCTATATCAGACGGGAAGTAAATGGTAACAGTAGTTCATGAATTTCCCTTATTTGTCATTCTCAGTTGCCTCTCTTCTAGCATGCCAGAAGATGACTTGAAGTAAGAATAGGATTTGTCCAGGCAGATAGGAAAGATAAAAGTCTGCTATTGGCCAGGAGTCTGCAAACTTTTTCTTTAAAAGACCAGATATACATATATTTTCAGTTTTGCAGGCTCTATGTTCTCTGGTTGCAACTTCTTAACTGCCACAAAAGCAGTGTAGACAGTGAGTGAGTGAATGAATGGACGGAGCCAGGCTATAATTTGCTGACCTAACAGTAGACAGGGCTTTCTTATGCTAATTAGAATATTTTCAAGGGATATTACTTAAAGAATGTAAATAACTACATTTTCTTTTTTTCTATTCTTACATCTTGCTGTTTTGTGTGTCTTTTAAGCCCTATGCCATGCTTTATATTTTTAAAACTATATTTCCACCATCCACAAATTAAATTATTCTCATCTCCAGGTAAGTTCTTTTCTTAGCATCTACAAATTTCTGGTTTGATTAAATAGAATAATTCTGTGAAAGCACTTTATACATTGTAAACCTAATACATATTTTAGAAAGTTGTCTAATGTTACTATTAGTTGTAACCCCACTGTTCTTGAAGAACTATAAATATCTCATTTTATATATTTTTATTTTTTAATATCTTTTTATTGACTTCAGAGAAAGGAAGGGAGAGGGTGAGAGAGAAACATCAATGATGAGAAAGCATCATCATTCAGCTGTCTCCTATACGCCCCCTACCTGGGATTGAGCCCACAACCTGGGCACATGCCTTGACCAGGAATTATACCAGCAACCTCTTGGTTCATGGGTTGACGCTCAACCACTGAGCCACAACGGTTGGGCTATAAATATCTCATTTTAAAGGACAATTTAAGTTTACAAATACTACCAATGTGAAATTTGAAAAACAAGTTGAGAATATAATTTACTATTTGGACCAAATAGAAAAAACTGCATTAAGTGCTGTAAGGTTGTGATTCTGTTGAGTATGCAATCATTTTCCTGGGTACTTTGTCCTTCTAACTAAATTTCCTTTGTAGATTAGTGTAAGTGATAGCGTCAGGATGTGGTATCCTGCTGTTGGGGAAGCTTGCTATCAAACTCAGGCCTGCCAGTGAGAAAACAACCCTCATTTATCATAACAGTCTGTCAGAAACGAAATAAAATTTTAATAGACCATTTAATAGGTCAGCGGAGTTGCGAGGTAAATGGATGTATCTTTCACTGCTAAATGGGACTGGCATTGAGTACCTCTGCTGGGCTTCAGGCTCAATAATACTTGCCTCAGCCCTAATAGGTATCCAGCTGTCACTCAAGCCCAGGCCTGGGAGCAGAGAACTTTAGACCTGTGTGTGGTGGAGCTTGGTATGTGGTGCTCATGTCCTATGGAAGGAGGGGACAGTCCACAACAGGGGTTAGAAGGGAAAAGGGGTGCACTGGTTCTTTCCCAGTTAAAAACAGCCAAAATCATTAAGCAATACTCCCTTATCTAATACACAATATCAGTATGTCTAGAAACAAGTGAGAGAAGTAGGGGAAGACAGATGTTAAAGTGGAATTAGAATTAGGGGCCCTAATAATGGAAATGTTTTTCCAGTCTTCATGGATTATTATGTCCACAACCAGATCTCTTCATCAGTTTGTGGGTTAGAGAGCACAGCCTGCAACTTCAGAATGCTCCCAGGTTATCTAGTCAAATATGGAAAGTTAATCTGACTTTCACTGAAGTCATTGAAGGTTATGATTTACATGACCATAAACTGGATTTCCTCTCCGTCCTCTCAGCCCTGGTTTATATCAAGAAAAGTGATTAGAAGTTCTAGAAATAGATAGTGACAGTGGTTGCACAATTTGTAAATGTACTTAATGTCGATTTATACACTTACAATGGTTAACATGTTAAATGTTATGTTAAGTATATTTTAACACAATGAAAAAATATACAGATTTAGAGGTTGGGATATTATTAATAAGAATCTCTATAGTGTAATAGCTATACATATAAAAGCCTAAGCGTCCTTTACAACCAAATGACCCAAATGACCGGAACAACTGGTCAAACAGTTGGTATGACACACTGACCACCAGGAAACAGATACTCAATGCAGGAGCTACCCCCTGGTGGTTAGTGTGCTCCCACGGCGAACCTCCCCGGTCCCTACCTCTAGCCAGCAAACCTCCCGAGGTCACTCCCCGCATCCAGCAGGCCCCGTTCAGCAGGCTCTGGCTGGCAGTCAGCAGTCCCTGGCTGGCCTGGCCCCAACAGGGACTGGGCGAGATGCCAATAGACCCTGATTGCCTGCCAGGCCTAGGGAAGCTACCCATCCATGAATTTCATGCACTGGGCCTCTAGTTTCTAAATAAACTAAGAAAAGAAATTACTCTGAAACCTGCCTCTCTTCTTAACCTTACCTATAAAAGCAGGGTACTCTTGTCTGTATATTTTCCCAATATCCTATTTTGTAATTGCTAGTATATGAGCTAATCTTTTTAAAACATTATTAATCCGTAGTGTTGATAAAATATTTAAACTTCTTTTGACATTTGAACATATTGTTCTCATACCAGAAATCACTTGGTTTTATTTTTAATCCTTTCACCATATCAGGCAGTCTAATATTAGTGTACTCTATTTTCTCATCATTTCAGCAGTCTAATGAGGTGACAGTTTGACTTGTCATTCTCATAAAGTTGACATTGATATATTAATCTTTATTTCAAGTTGATGAAAAGTCGTGTATAAGGCAAAGAAGATCATCAGTTTAACAAGAGTCTTTTAAATACCTCTACATAACACTTTTATTTTTAAGCTAAGGTTATTCAGCAAAAGTCTGCAGTATCAATGAAAGGAGCTTAGTTCCAAAAAAGAAAGAAACTACAGATTAGTGGATGAGATAGCTGTTTCCACCATGTAGGCCTTTTCTGCTTAACCCCTGAAGAACTGAGTTGAAACTGAGTTCCATGTTTGAAATATATCTTACCCTTAACCAGTGTTTCTGAGTCTTAGAAAATGACTATGGCATTATGATATTCATGTTCTTGCATTCTCTCTCTCTCCCATTCCCTCCCACCCTCCCCATTTTGTTTCCCTTCTCTTCCCCCCACCCTCCATCCTTACCTTCCCAAACCATTCTCTTTCTCCCTCCCTGTCCTTGAAGCTACCCTGGCCTTTTAGTTGTACCTCAAGCTGTACAGGACAGTAGTTTACCAAGAGTAGCCCGCTGCTACCGACACAATCGTCTGCCTGTCGTATGTTGGAAGAACTCAAAAAGCGGTACTCTGCTCCTCCGAGCTGGAGGATTCCATGGGAAGGGAGTAGTTGGTCTTTTCAAATCTCAGAACTCCCCTCAGACAGGTAAGCATCTCCACAGCACGGTTATGATCCTTTCACTTCAGAGCATTCCTAAAAATAAAAGAAGGAAAATCTGGGAATGCCAATTATTCCCTG
>PVJN01064927.1:0-10397 GCA_004026805.1 Lasiurus borealis | reverse complement strand
TTATATCCTCTTTTCTCTTAGGTACACGTCCTCACAAGTGCCCAGACTGTGACATGGCCTTTGTGACTAGTGGAGAATTGGTGCGGCATCGTCGTTACAAACACACCCATGAGAAGCCATTTAAGTGTTCCATGTGCGATTACGCCAGCGTAGAAGTGAGTATTCAGCTTGTTGGCTACTCTTAAGAAGATCATGATACTAGTATGAGGATATAAGCTACCCAAAGTGACTTAAGATGAGATAGAAATTCTTGTTAGATTATTAAAACCCCCATCCCCCACCACCAATGGAAACTAATGAGTATGAAAGATTTACCCTATAAAAAAGAGCCCAAGTTCCATATGTCATTATAGGCAGCTTCGACCAAACTTCACAGAAACAACTATACCCAGAGTATTTAAAAATGAAGAGACACTACAAGTTCTAAATTCAACTGAAAAAAATAAATATAAATGACTAAGAAAATTTGAAAAAATGAGTTTGTGCAATTGGATGTTGTAAAAACATATAGTAGTAAATGAAGACACTGTGGTATTGAAGCAGAAATAAACTTGTTGAGACCAAATAGAGTCTTGAGCGCATAGGAATTTAATGTGTGATGAGGCAAATCTTGGAAAGAGAATTATTCAGTAATGCTGTTGGAACCATTGATAAACTGTGAAAATTTCCTGAGTGCAAGGGCATTAATGAGTGTATTGAAAGCACTTAGAATCAAGTTTGAAAGTCACCATTTTGTTGAAAAGGTACCCAGTGAAGACGAAGACCATAGTCAATAGTGAGGAACGGAAGTGAGAGGCCCCTGAAGCCTGGCCTGTCTGGGAAGTGCTGAGGATGGGGAAAGAGGACAAGGGGTATTAAAACATGCTTATTAAACTATTAATGGAAAAATTAAAAAATATAAAAGTAGATAGAATGGTATTTAATATACCATGTCCCTATTATCCAGCTTAAAGTTATTAATGACCAATCTTGACCATGTATGCCCCTGTCCATTTACTCTCCTCCCTTAGATTACAGAATGGATTTGAGAAACAAAGATTATAAAGAATGAAGAAGAGATACTATGTTTTAGACTTTTTCTGTATTCTGATCTTAGTGCCCAAAAGCTACACCTTTGTGCCTAACCCACAGAACTCATGTTATAATTTGTTAATTAAAGTGTAAGAGGTTTGGTTGCTTTCATGTTTCAGGTCAGCAAATTAAAACGTCACATTCGTTCTCATACTGGAGAGCGGCCGTTCCAGTGCAGCTTGTGCAGTTACGCCAGCAGGGACACATATAAGCTGAAAAGGCACATGAGAACCCATTCAGGTAGGACTTCTTCCCTCTTTGCTTTTCAGTGGGTTCCCTGGCACCCTGTGAACTACCACATGCCACTCTTACTACCTGAATGGAAGTATATCATTCATGAGTGCCTCTCTGGCATGTCTGCTGAATTCATTGTTCTGAATATACATTGAAGAAAGGGAAGTTTTTACTGTTGAAATCTGGGTAGATTACCTAACCCAGCTCATTCAGTTTTTCTAAAAGAAACATCTACCTGTAGGTCCTCCTGTCATCCCATGTGCTTTCCCCCAAAGGTAAGCGTTGCTGTGGGAACTACTCTCTTTCTTTCTTTTTTTTTTCTTTTTCATTTTGGAAATATTTTTAAAATTCTTCTATTATTTTTTAATAAATGGCCACAGGGATAGGAAACCAGGGGAGCAGGGAGGAGGGGAAGTGAGCCCCCAGTCCCACAACCCTTCCCACCCACCTCTTTTCCCCTTATCCTGTATAATAATGTAATATGCAAATTGATAGTCACTCCAACACACAAGATGGCCACCCCCATGTGGACATAAGATGGCCAGCAGGGGAGGGCAGTTATGGGCGATTAGACCTGCAAGGGAAGGCAGTTGGGAGGGACCAAGCCAGCTGGGGAGAGCACTTAGGGCAACCAGGTTGGCAGGGGAGGGCAGTTAGGTTTGACCAGGCCTGCGGGGGCAGACAAGGTTGACCAGACCTGCAGGGGAGGATAGTTAGGGGCCACCAGACCTGCAGGGAGGGCAGTTGGGGGCAACATGGCCTGCAGAGAAGGACAGTTAGGAGCAACCAGACCTGTAGGAGAGGGAAGTTAGGGGTGACTAGGCTGGCAGAGGATGGCAGTTAGGGGCAATTGGGCCAGCAGGGGAGCAGTTAGGCATTGATCGGGTTGTCAGGGAAGTGGTTAGGGGCAGACAGGCAGGCAGGCGAACAGTTGGGAACCAGCAGTCCTGGATTATGAGAGGGATCCCAGATTGGAGAGGGTGGAGGCTGAGCTGAGGCACACACCTCTACCCCCTGTGCATGAATTTTATGCCCTAGGCCTCTAGTATATATGTAATCTATATACAAGGCCTGGGGGAATAGGGACAAGGGGAACTCCCACAGCAGGGAGGAGGCAATGTAGGCTCCTTGTCCCCTTGGGATCCAGGCTCTTCTGCCCGTCAGGAAGACCCCTCTCAGGAAGGTGGCCCTGTCTGCTCCCAAGGCTTTAGCATCCAGCATAGGTCATGGCAGAGGCAGGAGCATGGGGACAGGTACGTGTGGAAGAGGAAATAGAGCTCCATTCATACTGGGAGGTCCGGAATGGAAGGGTAGCTTCGGATGGTAACATGAGAATTCAGACTTGGGGAGATGGGGCTTTCTCCCTTACCGATGTGCTGGTTGTGGAAGCACCTGCTACAGGTGGAAGGTGGGGTTTTGAGATGGGAAGTGAATCCTACTCTCTTTCTAATATGTACAACTCTATGGCAGCAGCAGTTTAGGCTTGTTTGCCATCTCTCAAGATAGGCATGAGCCAGTTAGTGGACTGAGCCTCAGATTTCCTGAGTAAGACCTAAAGATTCTCTGAGACTTTACATATCTGCCACCTGAGTTGCCCTCAAATTAAATGATAGTATTTAGTCATTTCATCTAATTTATTCACTCTGTATTTCCTCTTTAGGGGAAAAACCTTATGAATGTTATATTTGTCATGCGCGATTTACCCAAAGTGGTACCATGAAGATGCACATTTTACAGAAGCACACAGAAAATGTGGCCAAATTTCACTGTCCCCACTGTGACACTGTCATAGCCCGAAAAAGTGATTTGGGTAAGTAAATTAGTGGCAACTGAGAAAATATTTTGAAGGATTTGGGAAAGTATGAAGATCATAAATAACCTCTTTTTTCTAATATATTTTTATTGCTTTCAGAGAGGAAGGGGGTGGGAGAGAGAGAGAGAAAAACATCATTGAGGAGAAGGAATCATTGATTAGCTGCCTCCTGCATGCCCCCTACTGGGGATTGAGCCCGAAACCCAGGCATATACTCTTGACTAGAATCAAAATTCGAGACCCCTCAGTCCACAGGCTGATGCTCTATCCACTGGGCCAAACCATTTAGGGCCATAAATAACTTCTTTATCTGACTTGTGTGTATGTATGTATGTGCGTATATATATATAATATGAAAGAGAGGTAGGCCTCTGTCAGAGGACCAGAAGGGGAAAGTTGAGGCCTAAAAAGTATTCAAGATATATACATATATATAAAGAGTCTTAAGCCCTAGCCTGTTTGGCTCAGTGGATAGAGTGCCATCCTGCAGACCAAAGGGTCCTGTGTTCAATTCTGATCAAGGGCGTGTACCTTGATTGTAGACTCCTTCCTGGACCGGCCCTGGTTGGTTTCTCTCACATCGATGTTTCTCTGACTTTCCCCCTCTTCCACTCTTTCTAAAAAAAACTAATGGAAAAAATATATATCTTTGAGTGAGGATTAATAATAAATAAATAGCCTTCATATAATGAACATTTTATAGCCAACCCTTCTCTTACTCATTTCCGTTCTCCAGAGTTGGCCCTCAGGAAGTTTGATATATTGCCTTGATTGAATCAGATTGGTAGTACTATAAATTCATGATCCCAAATGCAGCTGACAGCTCATTGCTCCTGGACAGTCCAGCTATTTATCCTTGTCAGGAGTGCTCCCATTGCCCTCAGTGGGTTTGTTCATTGATTCAGTCCACAAATGTTTAGGTGTCTGCTGTGTGGGAGGCACTGTGACAGTTAGGTAAATCACTCTTTAAGCCTCTGATCTTCCCTTTACTGTCTCCCTGGTGTCAGTGAGTGACCTCTTTTTCTACTTAAAAATAAAATTAAGGCAGCAGGTTGAAACTCCAGATTGTCTGTTATCAAACCTAGCTGTGTCCATATTCATCTTCCCTTGACCCATCTTGTCTGAGGTCTGTCCCTTTGCGTTTGCTTTGATCCCACCCTCCTGTCATGGCAGCCTGTAACACCATCAATATTGCCTCAGTAACTTCCATGCAGGTTTTCCTTGATGTATCCCTTCAACTCTAAGCATGCTTGTGCATCTTCTGTCTATTTTTATTTATTGATTTGAGAGAGAGAGAGAGAGAGAAAGAAACATCAATGTGAGAGACATCCATCACTTGCCTCCCATACACACCCTGAGCGGGAACCAAGCCCACTTGCCTTTTGGTGTACAGGACACTCCAGCCAACTGGGTCACGCCAGCCAGGGCTTCCTCTCCTGCCTTTAAAAACTATTTCCCCTTCCAGGTTTAACTCTTATCTCCTTCCTAGCCAACCCTCATAAAGAATTAATGTCCCGCCGAAACCGGTTTGGCTCTGGATAGAGCGTCAGCCTGCGGACTGAAAGGTCCCGGGTTCGATTCCGGTCAAGGGCATGTATCCTGGTTGCGGGCACAACCCCAGTAGGGGGCATGCAGGAGGCAGCTGATCGATGTCTCTCTCTCATCGATGTTTTTAACTCTCTATCCCTCTCCCTTCCTCTCTGTAAAAAATAAAATATATTTTTTAAAAAGAGAATTAATGTCCCTCACATTCTGTTTCACATCTCCTAATTTCCCTCTCATCTGGAGTATACCCATCACTCTGTAAAGAGACTTGCTAAAATTACTAATGACCCTGTGTAGTAGAGCATAGGGAACATGGCTCTTACCTGTTACCCTTGCTCCCTCAGCACCAGTTTTTGTAGTGGTCTGTACCCTCCTCTTTTGTTTTATTTTTCATGTTTTTTTGCCCTCCTCCTCAAAACACTTTTTTTCCCTTGGCTTTCATGGCACTGCATCCTATTGGCTTGGGCTTATTTCTCTGACTGTGCATTCTCAAGTTTTTCTTATTTTAATTCTTTTCCTCTTCTGGCATTAACTTTTAGATTTCTTAAAATATGACTCATACTCTTCTTTTTCCATTCTTTACTTTTTGCTTAGTGATTTCATCAGCTCCCATGGTCTCATTCAAATTCTAACAACTCCTAAATTTATGTTCCTTTGAGTTGGGCTTATATCTGTACCTTGCCATCCCTCTCCCTACTTTGATATTGTTGGCATTCCAAATGCAACATGTCAATACTGAATCCTTGCCCTAACCGGTTTGGCTCAGTGGATAGAGCGTCGGCCTGTGAACTAAAAGGTCCCATCAATGATTCTAATCATTTATGTTTCTATCTCTCTCTTTCCCTTCCCCTCTGAAACCAGTTTTTTGTGTATTTTTATTATTATTATTATTATTATTATTATTATTTTTAAGTTTCTTAACTGGTCTACTTAGTTTTTTGAGCTAGAACCAGGCATTTGTCCCTAATACCCACCTTCCTCTTCTGCATTCTAATACTAAATCCTGCTGGTTCAACTTCCTAGATTTTTCATCAGTTCTTCCCCTTCTTCCCATATCCATTGCTGTCATCCTTATCCAAGCCACCATCGTCTCTCACCTATCCTGTTTCAGCATCTTAACTGGTCTCCTCACATTTGTAGTTATTCCTCCTTTTAATTAATTTTTTTTGTATAACAGCGTAATTCTTTTAAGAAGTAGAAATAAATGTATTATTAACTTGTTGAAATGCTTGTTTATGTTTTCATGAGTTAGACTGGACTCTATATTTTGCTTTCAGGTGTCCACTTGCGAAAGCAGCATTCCTATATTGAGCAAGGCAAGAAATGCCGATACTGCGATGCTGTGTTTCATGAGCGCTATGCCCTCATTCAGCATCAGAAGTCACACAAGAATGAGAAGCGCTTTAAATGTGACCAGTGTGATTACGCTTGCAGACAGGTAGAGACTCATGGTTACAAAGCAATTGAGCCTCTGGGTGTCAGGTTTCATCAAAGGGTTCTTACAAACCTTGGATGGTGGCTATTTTTAAGGATAATACAGTGGTACCTCGAGATATGAGTTTAATTCATTCCGGAATCTTGAGGCGTGGGAAACTGAGACGCTCGAGTCGCAGTAAACTGGTGGGTTGTGTGCAGCCGGCCAATCCACGTGATTACTCCTATCTCAACTGTTGCTCGCTCGACGGCTCGTATCTCAAAAATCTCATATGTTAGGGCACTCGTATCTCGAGGTACCACTGTACACGTATGTTCAAACTGTGATTTGGGAGGAAGTTTCTATTGATTGTATCTCTGTCTCCAGCTTATGTTTTATTCAGTCACAACTTACCCATTCCTCCCCCAGTAAGTAAGGCAGACTACTTACTGATTTCTTTCTCAGAACTGTGGAGATTAAGTTCAGGACTTGAAAGACGGGAAGAATTTGATCCTGGAGCCTGGTGCTTGGGAATGATCTAAAGAATCAGCCTGGCAGGAGTAGGCATATCTGCCTGGGATTTATGGAAGTAGTTCATCCCAGTAAAGATTAGTTTATTTTTCCTACAAGCCTAGATTCTTGGGAGAGAAAAGCCTGTCAGCCTTATGCACACAGGTGGTAGCTGGGGTAGCAGCCCTCTGGCAGACAGACTCTGAAGCCTCTGCCCCACCCACTCTTTCAGGAGAGGCACATGATCATGCACAAGCGCACCCACACCGGGGAGAAGCCTTATGCCTGCAGCCACTGCGACAAGACCTTCCGCCAGAAACAACTCCTCGACATGCACTTCAAACGCTATCATGACCCCAACTTTGTCCCTGCGGCCTTTGTCTGTTCTAAGTGTGGGAAAACATTCACACGGCGGGTAAGAGTCAGAGCTTTGCATCCTCTATTATAGTTCTTTTTTCTTTTAAATTCATTGGTGTTACATGGTTAATAAAATTATCTAGGTTTCAGCTATACAATTGTATGAAACATCATCAGTATATTATATTGTGTGTTCACCACTTCAAGTCAAATTATAATGGTTCTTAATATTGTGTTCTTGGTCTTCCACTGCAAAGTATGACAGTTCTTCCCACTAAAGTAATAGACATAGAGGTGGTGTATCCCATGTGTGAACCCTTCTGCTGGTAGGAAGTTCCCCGATAGGTCTGTCCTGGGTCTTCATTTGGGACTGTGTTAGTCAGATCTGCACAGGACAGGGAGCCGGTCTGATCCTCCCTGGCCCCTTTGGCCTCATGCTGCTGAGCGCTCCACCCAGCGTCATCTTCTGAATGACTCCTCTTTTTCTCCCTCCCTTCTTTCTCCCTCTTGTCCTCCTCTAAATGGAGATCAATTCCTTGAATGAGCAGAGCATATTTTAGGACATATTTTAGCAGACATTCAGACTTAATATAGATACTCCATTGTTTTTATTTTATTAAACTAAACTAAAGAGAACTTCTAGTGCTCATCTTTACTTTTTCAGTAATGTGAAAGAGGGTTTGTTCCTTTTGTTAGAATACCATGGCAAGACATGCTGATAATTGTGCCGGTCCAGAGGGTGTAGAAGGGGAAAATGGAGGAGAAACGAAGAAGAGTAAACGTGGAAGAAAAAGAAAGATGCGCTCTAAAAAAGAAGACTCCTCTGACAGTGGTAAGTGGCTTGTTTCTTGGTTGAGTTGAACATGGCAGATTTTGGATCCCAGTTTATGTACGGATCTGCAGGGAGGTAGAAGTAAGCTAGTACTTCCTTTAAACCTCTAATCTTCCTACTGTATATATTTACAACAGCAGTTAGTTTGTCTCTGGGGCAATTTTTTCTTTTTTTTCTAATGGCATTCTAGAAATTGCTTAATAATACTTTATAAGTTACATTCAGCCGCCTCCTGCACACCCCACACTGGAGATGTGCCCGCAAGCAAGGTACATGCCCCCGACTGGAATCGAACCCGGGACCTTTCAGTCCACAGGCCGACACTCTATCCACTGAGCCAAACCAGTCTCGGCAAAATGGACTTTTTAACAATGAAAAGAAATATATAACTAAACTTCACTTTATGATTATTTGTGTTGTTTTTCTTCCACCACCTGTTCTCCCTGATTTAATAAGAAGAAAATGCTGAGCCAGACCTGGACGACAATGACGATGAAGAGGAGCCTGCTATGGAAATTGAACCTGAGCCAGAGCCTCAGCCTGTGACCCCAGCCCCACCACCTGCCAAGAAGCGGAGAGGACGCCCGCCCGGCAGAACCAACCAACCCAAACAGACCCAGCGTAAGTCTCCCCTCAGTTACTGGCTGGCATCCTCTCCCAGCACGTGGAGAAGCTATGCAGGTCTGAGTTCTCGGAGAAGATGAGAACTAAGCCATGAGACCAAGTTAGGGTCGTGCCAGGAACAAACCCAGGAAGCGATTTTTTTTTTTTTTTTTTAACTGGGCAACGTATTAGGCCTGTTACATTTCAGTGAATAAAAGCTTAGCATAGAAGGGTGCTGTGTTCTACTCAATGGGTGCTGTTAATGTGGGAGGTTTACAAAACAACCAAAATCACAGTCAGCTGGCAGAATTGATGGGTAATGAACGTAAAGGAGCCAAACTTGAAAGGATGAGGAGAGAGTTTACCAGGAAGTGCTGAGGACAGTGTTGACGCCTAACTGGTCCTCCTATTAAGAATCTCAGGCCTGTGATTTAGTTCCTGGCCTCTAATTGATGAGCAGACACCGAGGAGGTGGTCACCCTCCACGTCACCCCACAGATGACAGTGGGTAGCAGTCCTAGACTAGACGCAGCCCTGGGAGAGCAGGCTTTAGGGAACTTAGGTCTCTGTTCTACTCGTGTGTTGTTCTAGATCTCCTGAAAGCTGGTGTGTTTTGTTTTTCCTTCCTTTAACAAATGCAGGATTTAATCTACTTTTTACTGAGTATTTACTGAGCCTCTTATATAGATGTATATTACAGTGGGGTGATTAACTATAAATCCTGGGAACCATTTCACCTGCACACACGTGAATGAATAAACTGGTGGGAGGGCCTGGGGGTGAATCAAATGAAACAGACGTACATCACACGTTCTGTGATCCTGGTCATGCTGTCCGCATCTTTTGCCTGTCTCAGACTATTTTTGCCAGGCCAAATTTATGACATAGAGGGAAACTAAGGCTTTTAATATGTAGTTTGGGAGACACATGAAGGTAACTGCCAGCATTTTGTTTTTTGATAGTTTCTAGAGTGTTTGGGCTTTATGTGTGGCCACGTTTAGATCATTCAGTATTTTCTTATTGACTTGCTCTGTATAACTACGAAGACTTTCCTGAATTGCTAATATCCATTTAGTGTCAAGTCCGGAAGGACCTTTGCCCTCTTTGAGGACTTTAATGGAGCCTTTGTTTTGTTCGTGCCCTTCTCACCAGCAACAGCTATCATCCAGGTGGAAGATCAGAATACAGGTGCAATCGAGAACATTATAGTTCAAGTAAAAAAAGAGCCAGATGCAGAGCCCGTGGAGGGGGAGGAAGAGGAGGCCCAGCCTGCTGCCACAGATGCCCCCAACGGAGACCTCACCCCCGAGATGATCCTCAGCATGATGGACCGGTGATGGCAGGGCCTTGTCTTCACCAGGACTGCTCAGGGCTGTGTTTAAACGGCCTGCATCTTAATTTTTCTCCCTTTTTTCTTCTTTTGGCTTTGGGAAAAGCACCATTTTACACCATTTTACCAAACATACTGAGAACTAAAACTTCAAGGATGATGTTAGGAAGATGTGATTTAACTAGAACTTGCCGTTTGATGTTAGCAAATCATGGAATGTTCTGAGTCCCTGAGGGTTTACCAGGAAGTGCTGAGGACAGTGTTGACGCCTAACTGGTTTTCTTAGATGGAAACAGAGACATTGGACCCTCCTTCTGGCTATGGTAAACCACTCCAGAACAGCCACCGGGTTGCCCAGAGTTCTATGGTCTTCTTCCCAGGAGAGTTTTTAATTGTAAATGCAGACTTGGGAAGGACTTAGACTTTTAAACTGGTTTTTGCTTTTGCTTTTTCCCTGACTCCCTTTGCTTGGAGTCGGCTGCACACCAATAATATGGCATGCTACGATCGGTTTTTGTCCTGAAGGCTTTGCCTCTTTCTTGGCAAAGTTTCTGGTATGGTCAAGCTTGTAAATAACTTTTTTTACATTTTAATCTTTTCCATTAATTAAGAGATTGAAAAGAAGTGCAGTGTAAGAAAACCCAGCATTTTAATTACTTGCAAATTAAGTTGCCACAGACTGTAGTGT
>PVJN01064926.1:0-10432 GCA_004026805.1 Lasiurus borealis | reverse complement strand
CAGTAGGGCTAAAATGAATGGTTTTCTCATTAATTTCCTCATGTAATTTTCTCATAGTGCCATGCCTCAACTTTGACGGCCCATCTTGCCATTAGTCAATAACCTTAACAAGCACAGTAATTACAGTCAATCATGTCTGCTTTAGTTCATTGATTACTTTGCTACTTCTTTTTCAACTTGTTAATGAAAATTCTCACCACAGACCTTCAGGGTGACATTTCTTTTATTAATTAACCATCCTATCAGTCCCTTGAATATATTAAACCGGAGCATCTTATATTGAAATTGACATTTACTGTCATTGAACCTGCCTTTTTCATTTCCATTTTTAAAATAAAAGATTATTACATTACTTCCAAATGATTAACATTCTTAATTCTTACTTGATACAGCTTTTAAAATGTTGAAGAAATTGTCTTCTCTTTGTGATCCTAACCTCAAAAGCTAGTACTAGTGATGTAAACAATGGAACATCTTAGACTAAAGGCACTCAACAAATCTAAGCGGTATTATTTATATCTTTTAAAAGGTGAAATCATTTTGGGCCTCCTATGGATACCAAGTTAAGTTTACCTTTGGAACAAATTGTCTCTTTGTTCTGATAAAAAACAAATACAGTAGATTTTCTAGTTGCACAAATGTAAAGCAAGTCTCACCTAAACTGTGCTGAAGGAAATGACTGTTTCATAGAGAAATTCAGTGAGGTATATCTCTGCACATTTTTATTGCTTCTTAAAAAAGAGCCAGTTCTTTCTCCCTGCATAAATTTACATAGTTCTCAAATCCACTTTATAAAGTAAATATTTTCAATGTCCTTTCTTACCATCCTGAAATTACATTTATAGTTATTAACCACACACTAACTATTTATACTGTCTTTCAAAGTATATTTTACATGTAGATATTATTAATTAACCACCCTATCGGTACATGAATTTGCACAAATTATATATTTGCACTTCATTACACAAATGCTCCAGCACTCTCACAGTGGAACACATAATAGGAGAGTCCCTTTTCCCCTTGCGACAGAATTACTGTAGGTATGACATTTACAAAGGTAGGTGGATGAAGATATACTGTATTAGCAATTCAAACACAACAAGCAGTGTGCAATAGTGATGTGATTTATCTGAAATGCTGAACAACTCTTGATATAATAGAGAACAAAACAAACCTTTTTTGATAAACCCAAGTTGTTTCCATTCCTGGAAAATTTAGTGCAAAAAATATATAATTAGTGTTCATAAGTAAAAGCAGAGTTAGGTTCTAGGCTTAGAAATTATAAGTAGGATCCACATGAGTATACGGTGGGATATTTGAAAGCTGCAAAGGATGTGGGACAATTCATTTTAGAGAAGCGTGCCACACATGCAACACCTCTAAGCTTCTTTTATTACATGCCAATGTGCCCCACAACTAGCAACAAAGGAAGGAGGGAGGGAGGGAGAGAAGGTGGAATAGAGGAAGGTAGGTAAACCTATAAAGAGCCCTGCCAGGAATGGCACAGCCACAACCAGGAATCAGGACTACCGAAGTCCCAAACATGTTTTTCAGAGAATAATTCAGATTTCCCTTGAGGGGTCCCAGATTGGAGACGGTGCAGGCTGGGCTGAGAGACAATCACCCCACCCCATGCACCAGGCCTCTAGTTTTTTATAAAAGTGGATCATTTATATTCTCACTACAATTTATTTTCAACTTTTTACTCTCTCAGGGCACAAAGTACTTGATAAAACAATGGATTTACAGTCTCACCTAACAGAAACATTGACTTGTTATATTGCTTTTATATAGTAAGATCTGACTGTCTAATGTGCTCTAAGGACAAGGGACTTTATTTCTCCCAGTATTATATAAACTCTTTAGTTTGACATTCAAAGTCCTTTACCATCCGGGCTTTCTTTATTTTCCAAATACCAATATGGACTATAGCATACAAATATACCAAGAACAAGAGATCTTTATTTCTCTGAGTAGTTTTATTTCAATGGTAAAAGCATAAGACACGTAAAGTATTTGCCAGTTTCTACACAAATCATACTCTTCTTTTTTCAATGAGTTTCCCACAAATACCTTCCAACTAATCCATAAGAGTGTCCATTCCCACACACCCTAACCAACCCTCTGCATTACCAAACTTTTCCTTTCTGCCAATCTGATGGGTGAAAAGTGGTCTCTTTTAAGAAGTAAAATTCGTATTCTTTTCATCCTGAGTAATAGTAGGTTCATTTCATTTGTATGAAAGTCATCTGTATACCATTTCCTATAGCTGGCCTGTCGTTCCCTATTATTTTTCCACTGGCTGCTTTCATATTTAATTGTAAGAGCCCTTTACATATTAAGAAAATTAGTTATCTTGTACAGATGTTGTCCATCTTTTCCTGCCAATCTATCACCCATTCTTTGATTTCATTTAAGGTATTTCTTACTTAGCAAATGTTTGTAATTCCTATGTAATTCTAAATACAAAGACTACTGGATCTGGGTTTTGTAACTGAATAGCATTCCCTACCCCCAAGAAGATGAAGAGGCTGCCCATGGGAACTATGTAATCATCTAGTAACTCTAATTTCTTAATGTACTCATATTTTCTAGTACTTCTGGTTTGGGATATTTAAATGTGACCCCTATGCAATTGATTCTGATGAAAGAAATGAGGTAAAACTCATTTTTATTTCCTCCAAATGGATAGCTAGGTGTCCCAACATCATATTTTCGGATTTTCTTCTCCTCACTAATTTTAAGTGAATGTGATGGCACACTCATTTCCCATATGCTAGAGAGACCTCTTTGGAGGGCTTCTATTCTAATGATTCATAATTCAGTACCTAAATTTTTTCAAATGCTGTGTCTCTATAAAATTTCCTTTTTCTCTCCCCATTTGAATGTGTTAGAACTGGTCACTCATTATCACTACTCCTCTTTTTCACAATTTTATCAGCTCATCACACATATCTATTTTTAACATGAACTTTAGAATCAGCTTATCCAGCTCCCCCCAAAATCCTCCTAATTCTTCAAGACTGTACTAAATAGATAGAACAATTTAGGAAAAATTAAATTCTACAAGGACAAGCACTTCTTTCCATTTTTCAGTCATTTTTTATTCACCTCAGTAGAGTTTTCTCCCTGTTTGTGCTCTGCACTAATCATTACATTCATTCCAATTTATTTTCTCTTTTGTTCCAATTACCCATTTGGCCTTGATCTTTCTTCCTTTTACTCTCAGGTAAAAGAAGATTAAGGAAATCATTTTCCCTTCAGTTTATGGCAATTATCACTATTAGCCTGTGTAATGCCCCTCTCTTGTTACTTTATTCTCTTATAGCTTGAGTCCCTCTCTTTCTCTACACTGTATCTCTGTGTTTGTATCTATTCTGGGAAAAAAATGTGTATGTTTTATATGCATATATTTTTGTTTCACATAAATGGTATTAGTGTTTTATTTCTCACTCTGTTTAACTTTTCACTGAGTCCCATGACTTGACAATTCATTCATGTTCATGTGTTTTCACTTCTAATTACTGTATAACTCACATGCTGTGCATCCACTATATTTAACCTATCTATTTTCACAGTGATAGACACCCAGTGTATCTTCTACATCCCTGCCATAAAAAGCACGCAGCAAATGCTCTGGCAGTTAATACTTAGGATAATGTCATTGACTGGGACAAACAAACCCAAAATTTCAGTGCTTAACAAAGTAAGTTTCATCCTCGCTCATGTAACAGTCCGATGCAGGTATTCCTGGGAGGTGAATCTCTTTCCTTCAGGTGGTGGTACAGAGAGATTACATCATTTGCCCAGGGTCACACCAAGAGTAGCCAAAAATTCTAATCTAGGTTGTCTTATTCTACAGTCTGTTATGCATGTCTCCTTATGAACATGTGTGAATATTTACAGTGCTATGTTTATTATAGATTAAGATCTCATATTGTGTTAGATAGTAAACTATTGTCTCTTCTGCTCCTATGCTTTGCTTGTTTGATATTAGAATTGAAGCAACAAACTACTCCCCTTTGTCAGCTGGCTTACTGTTGTTGATTTCTTCCAAAGACCCTAGAAGGCAAGAGACTAGATGAAATTTGCTTCTTTCTATCTCCTTGCTATTCATGCAACTCAGCCCATCAGCCCGCTCAGCAAACAAACCCAAAATTTCAGTGCTCAACAAAGTAAGTTTCTTCCTCGCTCATGTAACAGTCCGATGCAGGTATTCCTGGGTCCAGTGTCTGCTCCTCTACACTCCAAAAATGACCCCTCAACCCGGCAGCTCTCTCTCATCAGCCGACGGAGTCCCAGCTCCAACCAGGACCCTGCTCCATGCTTGAAGGTTCCAACTCCAGCCTCTTCCCTGTGTGTTCTCCCAAGGATGATAACTGCTTCTTATTTTCTCTCTGGTTTCATCAATTTTCAGCCTTCCAACATCAATTTCAGCCATTTCCCAAGAGTCATTTATTTTTATTGAACCTCCTCGTATGGTTTCTGGTTTCTTGACCAGACTCGGGCTGATACACATATACAGTCAATTCTCATTAGTTTTGCTATAAAGTTGCCACAAACACTGAATTAGTGATGCTGAACCATTGCTCCGAGGAGAAGTGCAGTTCCTGTGAATCTGCAGTAACAGTATTTCTACCGCAGTCAATACTTCGCCTTGTTTTATGTGTGTCTCTGTTTAAAAACTCCTAACTTAACATTATGGCTATTACAAACATTGAACTCTCAAGCCAACAGCACTGTAACCCACGTCTGAACAAAACTTACCCAACACAAATATTTTCTCCATAAAGTACCTCCCAGGCTCCCTGTGCTTGAGAACACCCGGGAGCACTTCAGCACTCAGCACTGTGTGCAGGTGCCGTTTTAAACAGTGAAATCACCATCGTAAAGCACAGAAATGCAGAAAGCGTGGCTCTGAACAGGCCATGAAAATGACACATGTATCGTGTGAGAGCTGAAGCGAGAACACAGAGCATCGCCTTGGGTAGCTGGGAGCATGCTCCCGCTCATCAGGCAACTCAAATTTTTCTCCATTTTGTGCATGTTGGTAAATGACTACACAAGCGTTGTTGAGTGTCCATTTGCGGTTTACAAACACATTTAGCAAGTAGGCAAATTTGTAAAAATAGAATCTGTAAAGAATGCAGGAAACTATATATATTCATAGCCTACCTCCAAAATCTTTTAAGCTGATTAGCTGGTATATGTGCAATATGAAGACTTTTTAATATGTCTTGATATCAAGTATGATAAATCCCCACCCTTTTCTTTTTTTAAGGCTGACTTAGCTATTCTCGCACCCTTGCTATTTCATATAAATTTTAGAATAAATTTATCAAACTCCTCCATTAAAAACAACTAACTTTAATTGAAATGGCAATGTTTACATTAATTAAGAAATAACTGACATATTTTGATTAAGTTGCCCTATCTGCTGTGGGATATCCCTCCATTTATTCAGCTAATCTTGTCTTAGGATTTCAACATTCTCACCATAGAGATTTTGTATATTCCTAGATACCGTAGAAATACTATCATATTGTGAATGGATTTTTAATTACACTTTCTAGTTCGTTGTGATGAATGCAAAAAAATTCTATTAATTTTTTAAAACTGATCTCGTATCTGGCAATCATGCAGAATTCTCCATAGTCTCACATTTCTCAGTTGGTTCCTGTATAGTCTATAAAAGCTGCATCAGTGCTCCTTTCACATCCTCCTCCCTGCCCCTCGGATGCACCAGCCTGGACCACCCTGCTGCACTTGTTTCCTTTCTCCAAGACGCAGCTCAAACATGACCTTCTTTGACAAGTGTTACCTCACTGCCTGGCCTCCTACACAACTATCAACCAGTCCTCCTTGCTTGCCACCTCAGTTAAATGTGCCACTCACATGCTTCTCTAACACTTTCTACATACCTCCATTCTACTGCTCAGCACGGTGCATCAAAATTACTTGTTTACATATGTCTCCACAAGAGAATAAACTCTACCATATCTTACTTATGCTGATACATGGAACACCAAGCATGGTACCCAACACATAATATTCATGGGATAAATGGTTGTTAAGTAAGTGAATAAACTGAGCAGCTAAAATGTTACACACTGCTCATTCAGCACATGGAGAGAACAAATCGATACTAATATAATCACTTATGTCACTAACTCATGTTAAATTGGTTTCTCACTTCAAAAAATATATGCACAAAATCCCCAAAATTATACAAAATAAAAGTAAAACCCAACTATGCTTCTTTTATTTTTCAATTAGTATTTTAAGTTAGGTTGCTTAAGAACTAAGCAAATTCAAAGATTACAATAAAACTTTAAGTGTGCTTATAATTAATAATATAATGATATATACATTTCCCTGCAATTTCTGGGAAATCTGCAATGTTATAATTACATTGAAAATACAAGTACTATTCTATAAAAGATAACTTCCTATGAAAGATGGAATTTGAGTTTTAAAAAAGAAAAATTAAATAGGAATTTGAGAGGAAGCTTTTCTAAAACATTTCTTCCATAAAAAATTTGAAAGTTTTCATTTTAAAAGTTAAATTTAACTGTCAGAGAAACAGCCAGAGTTTTTCTGAACATGAAATTTAAACATTATTAGTCACAAAAGTTAAGGTCTAAGATCAATCTCAGCAACAATGGTGGTTCTAGAGTGAAATAAACACTAATATTGCCTCTAAGGGTCACAGCTAATAGGGAATTTATTATGTCAGATGCTGTGCTAGCACTATAGATATAATATAATGCTCACACCTATAAATTATAATTTGTACATATGATGTTCACATCCATAAATTATAGTGTATATATAATATAATGTTCACATCTATAAACAAGCTATCTTAGATTACTAGACTATTAGATGAGAAAACCTATACTAAAAGGGATTTATTTGCCAAAAACACAAAACTAATAAGTGGAGAGGTGGTTTTCTGGCTCCACAGAACCTCTATTAACTGCTAAGCTCAAGTCAACAAGCACCTTTATGATGAAATTAAAGTTAAGGAAAAGTTAACCAGCTCCAAAATTACTTATAGTCTTCAAATTCTTACTTTTAAAGGCTTCAAGATAGCATGGACTGTAAAAATATTTGATGGAAGAAATGAATCAAAAAGGACTAGACCAGAGAATGAGACACTGAACAGCTGAGGGCCAATAAGTTGAGGAGAATGGAAGAACATTGACCTAAAAGAAGTGTCAAAAGGAAGAGGCATGAAATGAAAAGCACAAAATCCAAATAAGTTAACTCTGTAAGAGAAAACACCACTATCGCCTGCTTTACAGTTTTACCAAATTTGTCTATGCTTCTTTGTCGACATGAGAAGACCTAGTTAGGTATTTACAAAAAAAAAAAAAAAAAAAAAAAACCTGGTAGGAAAGTAACTGCTCCCCCATCCTTTCTTCTAAAAAGATAACCTTCTACAGTAAAATCGGGGAAAATAAGGAGAATTAACTTAAAAACTATTAATCAGCCTTTAAATATTAAGTTCACAAAATATTTTTAATAACATGGGTAATGCTTATTCTATAGTTTTAAGTCAAAAGAAAAAGACCAAAGCTTAAAATTGCACAGATAATATTCTCTAACATTTGTAAAATTATTCATAGAAAAAAAAAGGCTTGAAGGAAATTTTGAGGGAAGATAACTTTGGAAAAAATATATATATTCTTTTATTTCCATCAGGATTCCTAGGCCAAGCCCAGTCATTTGTCAAAAGCAACTTTGACAACACTAGAGGGCGCTTAATCGGCGCTATCACTGTGGTTTCAGACTTAACCGGTTGGCCCTACAGCATCCCAACCACCTCAAGAGTTGTTAAAGCAGCTTGCTGGACCCCATTCCCCGAGTTTCTACCGTAATTCTGTAGATACTGCAGTTCTTTTTAGAAAAACTGGGCCATCTTAATGTTTTTTACAATAAAAGAAATAGGTCTCTTTATGACTGCAGACATGTTACCTGTCAGAAACATCACAGTAAAGGGCTTTTCCTGATCCCTGCACTGTCTTCAATCATTACAATGAGTCACTTGCTGTCAAACCAGGAAGGCTGCTTTTATGATGCATCCATCATTTTCAGGATTGTTGGTAACTGGGCATGTTTTCCCCAAACAGCCCTGCTTCCTGGTATCACAAGGCCCAATTTGTTCACTGTCACCTCAATGACAGTATCTTTGGGAATAACACCCAACGTTGTAGAAAGAGGGAACGAGAGATTCTTCTTTACACCGAGCACTGTCAGGCAAAAGGTGGCTTTCGGTTCAGGGTGTGTTATGTGGGCCATCTTGAAATACAAGCCCATTGGCCTTTCATATTTCGGAGGTTTTCGAGTACAGCCATCTCCAGCAAAGCAGACTTGAGTAACCATCCTCTTGCAGGCAAAGGATGGTTCCCATAACTTTTGATATCTCTGCTTTTCCCTCGGCATGAATTTTGAGCAATGGGACTTTCCATTTTTGCTGCTTTTTCATTTTTTTGTTTAATTGTATTGCAAAGTACTTTAGCTCTGACTGTCCTTCTAGTAGTAGATATGCAGATACTGCTCCTTGTGGCATCTTCCCATCAATCTTTTATTTGGTGTTTTCTCTTTTCATATATATATCTCTTCCCCCCCCCCCCCCCAGAGAGGTAGAGAGAGACAGAAACATCAATGATGAGAGAGAATCAGCTACCTCCTGCACTCCCCACACTGGGGATGGAGCCCAGGCATGTGCCCTGACCAGGAATCGAACCATGACCTCCTGGTTCATAGGTCGACGCTCAGCTTTGAGCCTCACCAGCTGGGCTCTCTTTTCATTTGTATTTTCTCAGCCTGGTGTTGTTTATGATAGAGCTTAGCCTTCAGACCAATCGTCCTTTTTGCCCTGTTTGAACATTCATGAGCCTCTCCCCTTCCTCCTTTCTCTTTTTATCACAGTAATCTAAACAATATGCACAGCAGTTGCAGTGTAATTCAGGATATGAGTTCTGTGGCATGGTTACCGGAGCCACTGGCTGCATTCTCTCGGTGTGAAGACGCTCTCAACTTTCAGGCACAGAGACCCATCAGCCAACTCCACACCACTCGCAACAGGAAAGGTAGAAGCTGCATTTCTAACACGCTCACAGGTGATATCAATGCTGCTGGCCTGGGAACCACACTCCGAGAACCCACTGGTCTAAATAATTAATGATGATACTAGTATGAATGTACATATTTATATGGAAACATTTAATTAACATGCAACTTAATTTATTATTTTATTATATCATTCTAGTTATTTCCTATTTAATTTACTATCTGTAATTATTAATAGTTATAGCTGGGTGCTAATTTATAAAGCCCCATGGTTACCTGGATCTGTTAGGTCTACCTGCTGTTATGTGGTATTTTATTCCCCACGGGGCCAGACTTGTTGTCTCATCCTATCAATCAGATGTACAGCTGAGACAACTACTACCCACGGCTCACCAAAGCTGGCGAGGATATGCTCTACAGAAAGAATGGTGTTTCCTTACTAATTCCTAAATCTTACTTACAAAATGAACAAAGAGCTGTTCATAAGAAAAGCAGGAATTTGAAGGCGATCTAATCTTTTCAAATAGGGGAAATGAAAAGATAGAAGCACCCGCTGGCACTTTTCCTGCTCTTTTTCTCTCACCGTCCCTATCAGAAATTACTCTCCATGAAATCTCTCCCACAGTAAGCCTGCTCACAGGAGATGCTCCATCACAGAACGACAGTGATGATGATCATGCTATACAGCATGTGACCAATGGCAGCGTAATGTGCTGCGGGGAAAAAGCAGAAACATTTACAGATCTATTAACTTATTTGTTAAATGAACCATTTCTTGATGAGCTTTTCCCACTCGCTAGCCCACATTTTTGAAGTTCTGTAGCAGTACTTTTCTAAATACCCTAAAACAAAAACCATAAAGACAATATTAATCTAATTTTTTTACTACATCTGTTCTAGTTTAATTTCTGCACTGCTAGATTCAAAGAACACAACGGCAGGAAGGACATTAATATCCTTTTGTAATTCTCTGATAAGAAAACTATAAACTGTACAAAGTAGTTTTGAATGAACTGAGTGATCAGAATATTATAATTTGGCTCATTTCCTGAGTGACTGATAGATTAAGATCAAATTTACGTTCCAATGAAGGAATCAATATCAAGATTTGGCAATCATTTTGAGGTGAAAAAAACATCGAAACTACATAGAGGTGGTGGTGGTTGAACAATATTATAAATGTACTAAATGCCACTACATTTCTCACTATAATAAGATCAATTTTATGTTACGCCAATTTTACCTCCATTTTTTAAAATATGTCAAACAAAAATTGTCAATACAACTTTCACAATTACCAAGTCCTCTCAAAACTCTTGCTCTTGACTCTCTACAAAGAGAAAAAAAAAAA
>PVJN01064925.1:0-10391 GCA_004026805.1 Lasiurus borealis | reverse complement strand
GACCTTGGAGTTGGGCATTTGAATGTAGGCCACGAGAACCCACAAGTCCCTCCCTATCCGCTTTCATGCTTCTCTAATTCCCTCCTACACTTTTCACAGTCAGGAAATTTGGGATCGTATGTCAGAGCCTAGTATCTATGTCCCCAAATCTTAGGGTCTCTGTGTGTCATTGCTCTCACCTCTAAGACAGTGATGGTGGTCTTGCCTTCCTCAGCGGGCTGTGAGGTTATCTGAGAGATGCCCAAAGCCCCGCTGGCACAGAGTCAGTGCCCAATAAATGCCTGCTGCTCTTAAAGAGAACTACTACATACTACAGCCATATCTCAGGATTAAGCTCATACTGAACAGCAGTCTGAGCAAGAATCACTCTGTACCTGGTGGTCATCATTAGTAACTCACCCAGGGCCCGTTACCAGCACCAGACTGAGGAGTCCTGGAGAGATATGAGGGCCACATAGAAAATTAAAGGATCTTTGAGAGCTAGTCTGGGGTTTCTCAGAGGCAGGGGTATTACATTGGGGCTGGTCATTCATTTACTGGGGGGTGTTGTCCTGTAGAAAGGTCAGCAGCAACCCCGGACCTCTGCCCACCAGATGCCAAGAGCAATCCCAGTTGGGAGCCAATGACCCAGTCTGACCTCTCATTACAGATGTGGAAAGAGGTTTAGAGAAGGAAAGGAATGTCCCTTTCCCAGATTAGACCACGACCGCCAGTCCACGTCACTGTCCAAGTGCCTGTCTCCTGTGGAGCAGCCCGCGTTTCTTTACATCCCACTACCCTCCAGATCCCCTGGAAGGCCGAGGGGCTAAATAGCAGGCTCTCCCCCGCTGTCCTCCCCATGGCCCTCTGAGACCCCAGGAGGCAGGCAGTTTTATGACCACGGACCCCACAAATGGGAGACTGTGTTAGGCACCTGTGTGGCGGCTGGAAAAGGGCCGGGATTATGTGTGCACGTTTTGTGGGCACAATTTATGAGGTGCCTTTCAAAAAGTCCTCTTTGTGTAGCTCCCCACTTGGGTGGAATACTTCCTGAGGTGCCAGGAATTCATAGCTTCATAATCACACTCGAGTGGCCGCGCTCCCTGAGCCCTGGCTCCTGCAGGCACCTCACCTCCCCGCCAGCAGTCCAGGGAGGCTGCTCCGGCCCCTCCCCCTTGGAGCGCTTAATCTGCTGCTTAATAGCTCCATGCCCTTGGGAGGCTTACTTCACGTCTAAGCCTGCGTCTTTGCTTGAAAAAATGGGGCTGTTGTGATGTCAATGGGGATAAAGTCATCGGTTGCTCATTTATTGAGCACTCGGTATGTGGCTGAGCTCCCCATCCAGTGGGGGAGACAGACAGATTGAAAGTTAGGGCACAGGTGGCAGGGGCCAGGATGTAAGGAGGCACAGGACCCGTGGGATAACGGAGGAAGGTGCCTGGGCAGGACTGGGGACCTGCATGAAGATGTCGGAGTTGGAAGGGAACTTGTGTTGAGCCCCATAAATGAGGAGGGGTTGGGCAACGGAGAGGGCAAGGACATAACAGGAGGCAGAGGCCAAGGCCACGAGATAAGGGATGACATAGACGTTCTCACGGCTAGAACCAGGGTGTGATTGAGAACACAGTGGGACAATGGGGAAGCGGCAGGGGCCAGTAGAGACTGCCTGCTCCAGGGGAATCAACTGGGGGAGGGCAAGACGGGCAGCAGGCAATGAGGTAGACAGCACACCAGTGCCCCTGCTCTTAGGCTCGGGTTTGCTTTTGCTCCCTGTGCTTTTAAGAAGCGACTTCCTCTTTCTGGTTCCTGATTCAGAAAAGAAAATAACATTGCCTACCTCACTGAGTTATAGCAATGATTAAGTAATACGGGTCAATTATTAGTTAATCCATGTAAAACTCCTAGGCAAGTGTTTGGCACACAGTAAGCTCCTCATCGCCACCACCACCATTATTATTTGTGTACTGGTTTAAGCCTTAAGCATCTTTATAAGTCAGTAGCAGGAGACAGGCCGACAGACATGGTAACAGCCTCTAATACTGGGGTCAGTGCTGGGCTGAGAACTTGCCTGGTGCTATGGGAACATATCAAGGGGACACCCAATCATTAGTTTGGCGGCTCAGAAGAGTCTTCCTAGAAGATGGAACATCCAAGCGAGGTGGTCAGTGATTAAAGGATGTTTCAGGTAGATAGAGAGGCAGAGGGAATACCTCCACAGCTAGACAAGACAGCACAAAGCCACCAACAGCTTGAAGTGGTCAGTGCAAATGGGGAGAAGACCTGACAGTTCGGCAGAGAGCAGCCCATTGAGACTCTTCTAAGCCATGGCCACGTGTTTTATTTGTGGGGCAGTGGAGAGTGGCAGTCTGATCCAGACAGCCACAAAAATGAGCCATATGCAAAATTAGGTTGGAAAGGGCAATTCCTCCAACATACCTACATGCTTTGTCTTCATAGGCTCAGCCCTTCCCTCCAAGAGAATCCTGGAACTCAACTGGACCAAGCCTCCTTTTGAATGGGTGGGGAAATGAAAGTTTGGAGAGAGAACCTAATTTGCCTCAAGGAATGGCTAAAGTTGGTTACAAAGGATAAGCCAGAAGAAGGCTCCTGGTTATATAGAGTTGAGATGAAATATTTGGCTCCGAAGACCCAAATTCAAATCTTAGCTCTACAGCTTAGCTGTGTGGACCATGAGCAAGCTCTTCAAGGCCATTAGCTCTTACTTACCACATTTATAAAATGGGAATAACTGTGTTTAGGGGAGTTGTAAGATAACCTGAGGGATTTGCTTAGTTCTCACTAAATGTTAGCCAAGATCCAGAGTAGCATCTCATCATAGAAAGCACATGGGTGTCAGAGTGGTCTTAGGCGACCCTGCTAGCGGTTCTCAACCTGTGGGTCATGACCCACAGGTTTAGAACAACTGCTATAGAGCCTAAGACCATCAGAAAACACCGATATTTACATTATGATTCATAACAGTAGCAACAAAAATAATTTCATGGTTGGGGGTCACCACAACATAAGAAACTGTATTAAAGGGTCATGGCATTGGAAAGGTTGAGAACCACTGCGAGGGAGAGATCACACAGGCAGAATGACCACCTTTCTCAAATACCAAAGATGAAATCTTCCTCATTGCAGACAGGACTCCAGCCTGCTGGAATAGGAAGCAAGAGGTGAAGGAGGGCCACCACATAGTGACTTACTGGTTCTATCAGTGGGCAAGATTGAGACAGGGCTGGCTTGTGAAAGAGTCAGGGGCTGGGATCAGATGCCACCACTCCGGGAATTGTAGAACCTTTGACCAACTATTCTATTCCCGGCACTATTACCCAATCAGCGGTTGACACAGTTATCAGACAGAGACCTAATTTCTAAGGGGGCCTTGGAATGCAGAGGAAGAGAAGAGGCAATAAGGAAACACTCCTATTGGTCTCCTCCCCTCCTCCCACCTCCTTGAGTTGAGTCCAATGTGTGTCAGCTGACCTCAAGTTTTATGAGAGTCAAGGACATGACATGGCTGCAGACACTTGGAACGCAATCTCCAGAAGTGGAGGGGGCAGATGAAGGGAAGTACTGATGTCATTCGTGCTGGCCGGGTCAGGACACAGCTGGAGATCCCTGGTCCCTTCTGGTAAGAGGGACATTTGCAAATTGCAGCCAGGTCATGATGATGAAGGTTGTCTCAAAAGCACATCTTCTGAGAAAGCACTGAAAGCAGGAGTGGAGGTGTCCACTGAAGGGGGAATTTAGGCAAATGATTATGTTGTTCTAATATGTGAAGACAGTGGGTGGAAGAACTAGAGTCAGGGATGATAATGATTACAATTGATTGAGTACCTACTATGTGCCATCATTCTCACCACAGTTCTAAAGCATGTGCTTTATTCCCAGGCCTTGGGTGGTATAAATGAGCCTCAGGGTGGTTACACAAGTTGAGCAGGGTTAACAGGGTGAGAGAGAATAGGGTCTCCGATCTCTGCTGCAAGGCACTCGAGTTTTACGCATGAAGCCGCTTGAAAATCGACAGAAGGCAAATTTTGACACAATATAATAAAAACTTAAAACTGGAGTCATCTAAATATAAAATGAGTATTTCCGTATTTCCAGTGGGTTCCCCTTCACTGGAATGGATCAAATAGATTCTGTCTTAGTCCATTCAGGCTGCTGCAACAAAATACCACAGATGAGGAAGCTTATAGACAACAGGAACTTTTCTCTTGCAGTTTTGGAGGCTGGAAGTCCAAGAGATTGCGGTGCAGTGCGGTGGCTGGCGAGGGCCTGCTTCCTGGGACGCTGATGGTACTTTCTCACCATGCCCTCACATGGTGAAAGGGGCAAAGGCTCTCTCTGGGGTCCCTTCCGTAAGAGCACTGATCCCATTTATAAGTGTTGACCCTCTTGACCTCATCACTTCCCAAAGGTCCCACCTCCTCAAACCATCATGTTGGGGATGAGGTTTCAACACACACATTAGGGGAGACACTAACATTCAGACGATAGCAGAGTTGAAGCTGGAGTTCGTTTCTGTTGGATATTTTTAATCTAAAAGAAATTGGGGGCTTGATTCACAGAAAAATGCCATCTGCGGAGCATCTGATGAGCACTTCACAACAGGACCTGGTGTCACACTGCTGCCAAAGAATTCAGCTCCTGAGATGAGAGGATCAGATTCACCGAGGTCTACTCACGCTCCCACGTCATGCTCCAATGGGGGTCTTCCAGCGCTTCCTAGGTACCATAAATCATGCTTTCCCTTCGCTGCTGAGACGTTTGTGCATTTTCTATTGAGTCTCGTTCCCTTATTTGTGCACATATCATGGGACACAGTGTGTTATAGGGGATAGGACGGTGGCTTGATATCGGAGGACAATGTTTTGTATCTGGGCTCTGACACTTGCTGGCTCTGTGACCTTGAACAATTGACTTAACTCCACTGATTCTCTCTTGCTTCAACTTCCAAACTGATTATTGAGGAAGTGAAATGAGATGTAAGCGACTGGACCCATAACAGGTGCTCAGCCAGGATGCCACCGCCTGGTTCTCAGAGGACCTCTTCCCAGGGGTACAGCTCCTGACTGCAAGGAGATCAATCAGCTTCATAAGAGTGAACTGACATGAACTAAGGAAATTCTCAGTCCTCAGCTTTCAAAACCTAGCAATTCTCTGGGCAGGGTAGGTAAAGGGAATTCAACTTCACAAGGGTACCATGTAGACCAGAGCAAGCAAGAGGCAAGAGGGGAAAATGCTTATACAGAGTTATTTCTGACAGCAAAGCAGCTGAAAGAAACCCAGTTGGTCTTTAACAGAGGACTAAATTCATATAACTGCTAATAAGCTCTTGGAAGATACAACATATCTGCATATACATCCATGGGAAAATACTTTTTCTTGGAGTGTGAGGCGTGGACAGTCAGATGACAGAACACAGAGCACCTGTGTTCAGAGCTGATGCAGACGGAGCTGTGGTTGTAGATAGAGACGTATCCGCAAGCCTGCGCCAGTTTCCCTATTCACATGCAGAGCCCCGTCACTTCCATACCTGTGTCTGGAAAGGCCTGTGCACACTGTTAATGATTTGGGTCAGGACTGTAGGGTTCTGAGGTGTCAATTTTTCACTTGCATTTTACATATGATTTTATCATTTTGAATGTTATGGAATGAGCAAGAACTACTTTTAGAACAAAATACAGGAGTTATATTTTAACTGATTTTTTTTTAGAGGGAGGGAGAGGGATAGAGAGCTAGAAACATCGATGAGAGAAACATTGATCAGCTGCCTCCTGTATGTCCCTACTGGAGATGTGCCTGCAACGAAGATACATGACCTTGACCAGAATCAAACCCTGGACCCTTCAGTCCCAGGCCGATCCACTGAGCCAAACCGGTTTCAGCTAAAACCATAGTTTAATAGTTTCCCATTATTTCACTAGGTTTCCTTTCAAAATAAAACCGCATTAAATTTAACATCTAACCATACCCACCTAGCAGAATAACAGAAGCCTAGCTATTAATTGTTCCTGAATATAGATCCTCAACAACAGGCTTGAAATAGCAATTTTAAGGCGACTGGTGTAAATAGTTACATTGGGCTCTGTCTCTTCATTCTGTCACAAGAAACTGGGCTACCTTCCCCCAAATCCATTCCTAAACTGATGGTAAGGATGACTTGAGTCTCAGCTAACCCCAAACTGTTTCAGTTTGGGACTGACAGAGACTTCAAGATAATAAGCAATTTTGCTACCTTATCGGTGGGACTCTGATCTATGGCAAAGTCACAGTGTGCACTGTTTATGTATTTATCTGTCCTGGGACACCTTCAATGATAAGAGATGCTACTTCAAGAAAATAAAAAAAATACACCGAATGTGCACAGTCCATCCCTATTTCAGAAATGTCAAAAGAGGCAAAAAGCTGAGGCCGGTTTGGCTCAGTGGATAGAGCATCAGCCTGCGGACTGGGGGGTCCCAGGTTTGATTCCAGTCGAAGGCATGTACTTGGTTGCAGGCACATACCCAGTAGGGGGCGTGCGGGAGGCGGCTGATCCATCTCTCTCTCTCATGGATGTTTCTAACTCTCTATCCCTTTCCCTTCCTCTCTGTAAAGAATCGATAAAATATATATTTTCAAAAAGATGCAAAAAAAATTAACAGTGCATCTGCGATAATAGAAGCCTCGGTTTGCTCTTGTTCCCAATGTCCTAGAAATTCCAAGAGAACTAACCCATGATATCTAAGGAAGACACTAATCTAAGCTTGTACTGAAAGGACACCCAGGGACACCCAGGCTTGATGCACGGAGGACACAGCAGCTAGGTTCACGAAGGTGCCAGCTCCTCAGATGGGAAGCGGTCCTCACCGGGCTATGCTGAGAGAGAGCCGGGCCCGGTCTGTAAGTGATGTCTGCCTCGGAAACACGTGGGGCTGACGGCATGACAACAATTTCCTAGGCTAGAGAGATGGACCCCACTGAAACAAAACCTTTTCCAGTGCTTCCTCTCTTCTCCCTCCTCTCTCCTCTCGTTCTACTGTAACCGAGAGGACCGAGAGGCCCAAGAGTGGTCAAGGACGTTCAGACTGGAGCCAGTGCTGGTCGCTGGCCACCTATGAGCTCAGATTTGCAAATCTCCTAATAGGAACCGTGTGGCTGGGACAGCTGTGTCAGCAGGTCTTTTCTGCGCAGCTGTCTGAGTGACCTGTGGCTGCCATGGGAAGCAGGCTCTGGGGCTCGCTGGCTTGATAGCTTTACTAAGCAGAGTAAGAAAGAGCTGCCCTTTCGTCAATGGATTTTTAAAAATATATATATTTTATTGATTTTCCACAGAGAGGAAGGGAGAGGGATAGAGAGTTAGAAACATTGATGAGAGAGAGACATCAATCAGCCACCTCCTGCACGCCCCCCACTGGGGATGTGCCCGCGAGCCAAGATACATGTCCTGGACCAGAATTGAACCCGGGACCCTTCAGTTCGCAGGCCGACGCTCCATCCACTGAGCCAAACTGGCTTCGGCTCGTCACTGGATTTTTGGGGGTCATGAGATCACAGATCCGGAGGGTTGGTGATTATAGACCAACAGAATCCTACCAGAGCTCATCCCATGGTATCTTCAGGATGCTCCCGGGAAAGGCTCTGATCACCGGAGCCAGCTCAGTCCGAGAAACAGGACATGCTGGGCTGGTGTCTGTTCTCTGGTCCCAGGACCTTCAGGGCTTGCTGGTTCCATGGCTGACCAGCTGGGAGGAACTTTGAAGTCTAGCCCTTTTGTGTAATTAAGGGAGGTACAGAATGGGATAGAATTAGTCCAAAATCACACCGCAAGTGGGGAGCAAAGCAAGGACAAGGACCCATCACTCCTGGCTGTAGGGTGCTCTTGCTCTCTCTCCTATTCCTTATGGTTCTGCACGTTGGCTAACCTGGGAGAGGCTGGCACACTGGCCCATAGGGCTCTTCTGTTTCAAACCAGCTTTTAAGAGAAAGAAGATCCAGAAAAGGGCTCCCAAGAGCCATATGACCTGCCCTCTGCTGAACTCTCCAGCCTTGTTTTTTACCTTTGCCTCCTCTCACCTTGAACTCGCAGCCCCAGTAAGACGTCTACTTCTACTTTTTGACTGAAGCATCGTCTCTTGCCCGGCCCCCTCTTGTCTTTGCACAGGTTGTTCCTTCCAATGAGAACACCCTTCCTTTAATCGGGAAGATTCCTGTTCATTCTTTAACTCTCACTTTCCTCTCCAGAAATTCTTCTTTCTACTCCACGTCTGGGTTAGCTGCACCAGCTACCCGCTTCCAGAGCCTTGTCACTCCAAGTATGCTTTTGGACCAGAAACATCGCCATCACATGAGAGCTTCCTAGAAATGAAGCATCTTTGGCCCATCTCAGGCCGCCAAGGTGATTTGCATTTCCCCAGGCCATCCTCATGCACATTGCAGTTCTAGAAGCACTGCTCGGAAACCTGCTTCCCACGCTCCTTTATCTGGCACGGTGCTTCTGCCTGGTTCACTCCACCTGCCTGCTGACCAGCCTTTTCCCCACCAGATGCTGAGCCTTGTACACGCAGACGCTGTCTTCGCCACACGTGTGTTTTCAGTCCATAGCACAGCATTTGGCACATAGTAAGCGCATTAAATGAATCAATGAATCAATCAATTTGTGAAGTGAGGGCTCTTCAAGTCTCTTACTATTTGCAAGAAGAATCCATTATTTTACCAGGCCATTTTGAGCTGCAAATACTTTAGAATTTGTGGAATTCAGGTGTTTGCTACTGCGATCGCTCAGAGAAACCTATAGGACCCTTGGTGTTGGTGGGGAGTTCATGAGAAGACCCAACAGGTGGGGCTCTTAACCACCCACTCTGGCTTCTCCCGAAACAAATCGGTGGCCCGCAGAGTCCACACACCTACTCATCCCTTTATGCGACCAGTCAGGAAGGAACGAGTTGGCGCTTCCTTACAGGAGTGAGTTGGACATGAAGGATCGCCCGCTACACAAACTGACACTGTAGTGGTTAGAGAGGTAACATGTAAGTAAAAACCTGTGAGGTACAGGATACCAAAACTAATAGGTCCAGTGCAGAAAATTAAAACATGAGGTGTCGGCAAGTAGAAGTATTAAGGTTATCTAAGGAGATGGCATGCTAGCTAAGACCTGGGGTTCTGTGTAAGATTTCCTCAGAAGATAAATTTTCCATGAATTAAAAAAAAATACTAAGTACCACTAGACTAGCTTATGTGGATCCCTTTGCAGATGAGGCGACTAACGACCAGTGTGCACCAGAGCTCAAGGGTGCACAGTGAGTTTACTAGCAGCGCCAGGCCTGAGTAGGCTCCTACGCCTTGGTTCTAGCTGACATGCCAGTGTGCAGGGTTGGAGGAATGCCAGAGGCCCGCTGGGGACCTGGAAGGCCAGAGGAGGAGGGAGCTGTGTGCCCCGGGTGTGAGCTGTCAGACAGTGGCTGGTCCTGGGCTGGCCAGAGGTTAGCGAGTTATCGCAATCCATTACCCAGTGAGCTGTCCGGCCTCCCTGGGCAGCCAGGTGGCCTTTGCGGAGGATTTATGTCCCGGAGGGTCATAGAAGGTCCCAAAGGTGGAAAGGCAGAGTCGGGAGTGGGACTCTGGTTCAGCTTCCACCCAAACTCCCTGAGCCCCGTGGAAAGCCCATACACTGGTATGTCTTTCCCTGCCCACAGCAAGACAGCAGCCGAGGCTCAAGCCTACCTGCCCTCTTTCCACTTTTACCTAAAGAGCCTTCCTTTCCTGAGAAAGGGAGAAAGGGGTGGTCCAGGACCCCACGGGACAGATAAGGCCCCACCCAAGGAGATAGGCCTTTTATCCCCGGACCAGGCTCTGGTCTCTTCCCTGCGGGCCTTGCATTTGCAGAAGGTTATTCCAGTTGTGAGGACTCTGGGTGAGAGTTCCGGGCAGACCCAGACTCCATAAAAAACTGTCCCACTCTGGGCAGCTCGTGTAACCCCGGTGGGCCTTTAATTCTTTATCAACTTGAAAGAGGGAGGATACCCTCTGTTTAGCTTAAGGGGTAATTTGAAAGCTTCTTAAAGCCCATTAAATGTTTCAGGAAGTCATGTGATTCTCCCCAGCACTACGGATGCTCTCCTGGCCCAGAGCTTGGCCCTGTCTCTCCCGGCTATTATCACAACAGCTTCCAGGGCCTCCCTGCCTCCCTCCTGTCTGGACCTCTCTGGTCCATGCCTCCAACTGCAGTCAGAGGGATCTTTCTCCCTTGAAGATCTAATAATGCCCCCCCCCCCTCCCTGTGAAAAACACTTGAAAAGCTTCCCATTACCCCAGGGAGATAATCCAAACTCTTTAACCCTACTTAGCGGGCATTCAGGACTGGCCCCTGCTGACCTCCCCCTTCTTATCTTTTACCACTCCTGCTGTCACACACTTTGCTC
>PVJN01064924.1:0-10391 GCA_004026805.1 Lasiurus borealis | reverse complement strand
GTCAGAGCAGAAATTGCCCCATTTCCACTTTACAGTTAGTTGAGAAACATGGAGTCTGAAGGGAGTGTGGCCTGCATAGGCGAATGCTTCGCAGGGTGACCCGCCATCCAGGTTTGCCCGGTACAGCGAGTTTCCTGGGATAGTTGGTCACTCTTGTGCTGGACTTGGTACCTAGTGCTGGGCACGAATGCCTTTTCCATGGCCGCACCGCCTCTCTGGAAGAGCTGTCTCCTGTGGCCTGACCACCTGACATTCCCCTGAGAAGCAGCACATCCCACAGCCTGCTAACTTCTCCTTCCTCCACCCCCTTTAGTCGGCCCCCTGCTGATCGAGTTCAGCATTCCTGTGGACCTGACGCTTGTGGCGAAACAGAACCCCGAGGTGAAGATGGGTGGTCGCTACGCCCCCAAGGACTGCGTCTCTCCTCACAAGGTGGCCATCATCATTCCGTTCCGCAACCGACAGGAGCACCTCAAGTACTGGCTCTATTACTTGCACCCAATCCTGCAGCGTCAGCAGTTGGACTACGGCATCTATGTTATCAATCAGGTGAGTTCTGGGAAGGTGGAGCCAGGGAGGAAGTATGTGTGTGTGTGCACTGCAAATATGAGAGTAAAGAGATGGGCAAGGAAAGGAAGTCGTTTCCTTGATATCTGAAATTTACAACTCAATCACTCTCACCCTCTTTATTTTAATTAGTGTAAATAGGCTAAACGCTGTACAGCGTGCTTACTTGTTGCTGTAACTCTTTAGGCAAGGGACAATTGGTGGGATGCTTTGTTTGTGTATTTTGTGTTTCTTTTTTGAAATATCCTTCCAACAAAATGGAGAGAAAAATAACAACTCTTATTCTCGCCAAACAAAGCAATGACTATTTTCTGTCTCTGGGTAGCTGTGGGTTTTCCTTTAAAAAAAAAAAATAGAAATACCCATTTGGAGGCAGACTTTTAGTTAACTTCAGATTTATCCGGTTTAACTGCTGTTTCTAAGGTACTCCCAGGAGATAGTGCTCTTAGTTCAGGCCTGAATGCCAGGCCCCAGGGAAAGTTTGGGGAAGTTTTATTTATGGGCCCTTGAAAATCATGTGGCCTGAACTGAGTCTGAACTGAGAAAAGAGAGCTTCTCTCTGTGTCTCTGATCCATATGTGTATTGGGTTAAAGAAGCTGTTGGAGGCATGTCAGCCTTCAGCAGCATGACCTGGAGAAATCAGATTGGTCTGTGAGGCAGTATTGTTTTTTTTTTCTTTTAAAAAATATTTTTATTGATTTCAGAAAGGGAGAGGTAGAAAGATCAATGATGAGAGCAAATCAGGGACCGGCTGCCTCCTGCACACCCCACATTGGGGAGTCAGCCCATAATCTGGGCATGTGACCTCACTGGGAATCGAACCGTGACCTCCTGGTTCATAGGTCGGCACTCAACCACTGAGCCACACAAGAACCCAGACTGAGCAAGAACACAGACATTGTTAAAGGAAGAAGGAAGAATAGAAATATAACTTTGGTATACCAAGTTTATTTTGAATACTTACATTCACCTCTTGAGACTATAACCTTCTAGGTGCAATAACACATCTAACTTATCTGTATACCAAATTTCATTGACATGCATCTGGAGAGACGGAGTATGCCCATTTCTAAAAGGCCGAATGTCCATTTCAAGATAAATTCTGAATCTGCCTGAGGTAGTAAGGTTGTTGGCAGTTGACAGCTTCTATCAAAGTTGAGGGACTTTGTGTGGCTCCCCTTGGACCAGAAGGGAAACTGAAAACAGCAGTGTGTCCATCAAGCATTTCTGAGGCCCACTATGCATAGTCCTGCACCAGTTGCTGCACAGAGATTCTAAAGAAGTGTAAGGCCCCAGTTCTCCCTTGTCCTAAAGCTTCCATTCCCGCTGCTGGCAAGTGGACCCTTCCAGAAAACAATTTGTTAACAATCCCAAATAGCATGTGATTGGATGGTGGCTCCCAAATGCTCTGGAAGCTCAGGAAGAGGAGCAATGGCCTGGAAGAACCAGGATAAAAACTGGGTTCTAAAGGCTGAAGGGAGACATGGTCATCTTAGCTCGGACTAGAGAATGGGGACTTGAAGGGAGAAAGCAGCCTTGCATGTTCCTGGAGAGCGATATGACCATTGGGTAGGAAGGCGGCAGAGGTTCCAGGGCCCCATGTTGAAGCTGAATCTGTCAGGGAACTGAAGCTCCAGATTGGGAGAGCAGATTGTGGGCAAACCCCTCGGGGCTCTTTGAGTCCTTTGGCCAAGTGAGGCATGGACCAGGGCCCTGAGAAAATCTATCAGTGAGATAGCTGTGGGACAGCTATCTTCTAGTTACCTTAGAAGAATGTTGGAGAATATAAGAGAGAGCAAGTAAATGCCAGGCCACTTCAATAAGTATTTGTTTAAGAAACAAATGTGAGAGAAACATCAATCAGCTGCCTCCTGCACCCATCCCTACTGGGGATTGAACCCTCAACCTGGGCATATGCCCTGACCGGGAATTGAACCAGCAACCTTTCCATGCACAGGAAGATGCTCCACCAACTGAGCCACACTGACCAGAGGAGCCTCTACATCTTTTTCTTTTCTTTCAAGGGTTAAGTTTCCTCTCTGTCTCCCTCTCCCTCTCCCTAATTGTTTTCTTCTGCTCCAACTCCACCCTGGTTATTTCTTTGGAAAAATAACAATCTGATTTTGAGATAACAAAGTCTAAGGAGAAACAATTTTGCCCTGTCTTTCTAGTAGAGAGGAGAGACAGACAGACATAGAATAGACATCTTCGGTTGCCTCCCATAGGCACCCTAACTTGGGAATCTAACCTGTAGCCTTTTGTTGTACTGGATGACACTACAGAGAGCGGAACCACACCAGTCAGGGGAGAAACCTAAGCTTTTTGAAAGGAAGAGGCCAAGGAGAAACACTGCCTCCTCTCCCTCCCCACAATTTAGCCTAGCAGCTCCTGTGTTCTCTGTGTTATAGTTGTTTTAGAGGAAGAAAGGGAGTGCAGAAAGGCGTTTGTAGCATCAGGCTTTGACTTTCATGTACTATTGAGCAAATAGGCGTCATTTGAGCCTCTCAGAGTCTTCTGAGCCTCTCAGACGCCCCACTGTCATTTTGACCATTTATCCCCAACCCCAATTAAGATTAGAGAGAAAGAAAAAAATTTTAGAAAAAAGATAAAGAAAAAAAAAGATTAGAGAGAAAGAAGGCTTAAAGTAGGAGGCAGCTCTGAGACATCTAGTCCAGTGGTTCTTAAATTTTTAAGACTAGAACCTCAAAAAAAGAAAAAGACTAGAACTTCCACTCCTTAACTTCCCCTTCAGTCGTTGCTGGGATTTGCCTGAACCTCTGAGGCCAGATATTGTGAAAATGTCTGCTCTGTTTCACAGCTGAAGCAACTGAGGCTGAGAGAAGGGAAGTAGAAAGTCACATAAGTAACTGTAGGGCTGCAGCTCAAGCCCTTGTCCCCGATTCCTGATGCCCTCTCACTGCACCAGCAGCAACTCCCTTCTCAAGGCCATTCAGTCCCTCCCTAAAGAGTTTCCTCCTCTCAAAGCTGGGTCTCCAGGGCTGCCCGTGAGCTCAGATTGCCTGGGTTCTGGCTCTGCTGCCACTAACCAGCTAGTGCCCTTCGGCGTGAGTTTTTCAAAAAATTTTTAAAACATTTTTATTGATTTCACAGAGGAAGGGAGGGTGGGAGGGATAGAAACATCAATGATGAGAGAGAATCACTGACTAACTGCCTTCTGCATGCCCCTCCTGGGGTTCAAGACCACAACCCAGGCATATGCCCGTGACCGGAATCAAACCCTGGACACTTCAGTCCACAGGCCAGTGCTCTATCCACTGAGCCAACATGGCTAGGATGAGTTCTTCCCTTTGAGTTCAGCTGAGTTCCTCCGTTTCCTTGTTGGTGGGAGGGCAGGGTTTTAGTACTTCCCACACAGGGCTGTGAAGCACCTGACACCTGGTGAACCCTCAGTAACACTGGTTATTACTGCGATGACTGGAATTTCTCCTCCTCACCCCCCTTCTTCCTGCCTGTTGTCTCTAATCAGCACCGAGGTGATAAACTCTTTACTGCTCTCCCTCTTCCTGCTTCACCCCCCTCAGTCTCTCAGGGCCAGCCTGGGGACTCTCCCTCTCATTTTTGTGGCTTCCAAGGAGTCAGAGGAGAGAGCAGATAAGGACATAAAGCTGAGAACCATCAGGTAACAGAACCTCAGGGGATGTAAAGACCACGTCAGCCTACCAACTCCTTCGGAACAGGGTTGTGTCTCAAGTCCCACACACAGGGGTGAGCTTCCCCAGGCTTTTGTGGCTCCTACCCCTGTCCACATTAAGCCATTAAGCCGTTAAGCACCCCATTTTGGTTTAGGCCCTTCCAGGCACCATGAGAACTTAACCGTACATCTCACAATAAGGGCTGGGGGCTTGCCAAGCCGACACAGTGAACAAGCATTGCTGTTTGTTCTCCGGTCTTCTGCCCGAGCACACCAGCATCTGAGACTCGTATTGGGGTTCTGGCACGGCCAGCCTGTTGGAACTAAGGGTGCTGCTCACAGGCACAGAAGCCCTCCCGGAGGTCCGGCCCCAGAACCGTGTACAGAACGGACATCAAGGTGTCAAAGTGGGAGGGGGGCGGGGTGCATACTGCACTTCCTCATCCTTTAAGGAAACTAAAACCACCCAAGGTAAAGAGAAGACAAGTTGCCAGCTGGCAACACCAGCTCTGAATAAATACAGGATGTGTGTGGGATTACCCGGCACAGGAGTAAGCTACCACAGGTGATGAATGCAGGCCCACCTGGCCAGGTGGATTTGTAATCACCGTGGCAGCCCTCTGCCTCGGAGCCAGCACCTGCCCTGGAGCCAGCACCTGGGACTGGTCTCTCCACTTCCGTTTGTATATCCCCTGGCACCTCAGATCTCGCTCAGCTGCCCAAGATATTTCTGGTTCTGCCATGCCCCACCCTTTCTTTAAACCCTTCAGTGTGTTCCTACTCCCCACCGACAAGGGTCTGCGGGGTCCGAAGCCCTGAGGTCAGCATCCAGGACCCTCTGCAGTCCAGCCTTAACAGGCCTCAGCCACCTCCTCCTCAGGCTCCGTTCACACCTTGGTGTCACAGCCGTCCTGGATTCTCCATCTTCACCCAGACACACTCTGCTCCCACGGTGCCTTTACTTGGCTTCCCCCCACTGCCCCGCTTGCCTGCTTTCCCTCCCCTACCTGCTCTCTTTCTGGCCACTGTTTGAGGTCCCTCCCATTGCCTTCCCGTCCCCAAATTTATTAGCTCTGTGAAGCCCCAGGTGGGGCTGACCTCTCCCTCCCTGCTGCTCCCGGCTACTTAGCAGATCCCTCGAGAGGGATGAGGGGGGATTGCTGTGTGTACACTCACCCAGCTGGCGGCACCTGGACACCCACCCCCAGTTCTGACCACCTCTGTCTCCCTGACCACTCGGTCAGGGTTTGGAGCACGGAGCCCTTCCTCCCTGTGACTCCTGCCCCGCACTTCCACCCACTCTCGGGACCTCTCGCTCCTTGTTCTGTGAGGACTGTGCCTGGAAGTGAAGCCTCCTTTCTCAGTCAGGCCAGGGCATGATTTGGGGACCTGCACAGCCTCTCCCAGACCTTTCCCCAGAGTCCTCTGCCTCTTGCTGACAAGAGCAGGCCTAGGACACAGCCCTTGGGAAAAATTGAGAGAATCCATTTTAACCCTGTGGTTGTTGATGGTCATAAAACTTTATGGTCCTTTGGACTGAACATCTCTCACGGTCTCACTTTGGATTTGTATTCTAACGACCCTCCTTGTTTCTGCTGAGGGAAGGCTGGGAAGGTAAGTCACTTGCTGGGGTCTCTCTGATGGCTGGGTGGTGGAGCTGGGGTTGCACAGAGATGGCATGAAGCCTAAGGAATGCCTCTCTTCCCCTCCCCGGGGAATAGCTCCACTCCCACTTTGGTGATGCTGTGAATCCCGCAGGTCACGGGGGGGTGGGCCTTGCCTTGGGAGCAACAGCCTCAGAACCCTTCGAGGCTTGCCCACAGTCCTGGGGGACGGTGGGGCAGGTGGGAGGGGAGGCCCAACCTTTTCAGGCTTTGAAGTTTTTCCACCTGGGCATTGTTGTGAGACGGTTCCAGGCTGCTGGGCTGGGACCCGGTGTGGGCAGGTTTGGAGAGAGCCCGTTGTACCCTCAGTGAGTGAAAGTATCTGTCCCTGGGCCAGGCAGTGGGTTCCTAAATGAGGCCCAGGTGAATCGGGGTGAAGCAGACTCATGAGCCTGCCCCATTCCTGAGGATGGCTGCCTGGGCCAGTGGCCCCGAATGGTTTGGTTTCTATCTTGACCATCTTTTACCGTCCACCACCCCTGCCTTCCACCCCCTGCCCAAGCGGTCAGCCTCCGGATTGGTGTGGGTGGGAATGGGGCTCAGGAGGGGCAGCACCCTCTGCTTTGAGCTCCCTGACGGGGCGGGAGGACTGTGGGAGGACTGGGAGTGTCTGTGTCCCCCACTCCCTGTGCACTGCCCCCATGTGCACGCCTCTCCGTTGCTGTGTGTTTCCCCTTCTCTGTCCCTGGTTCACTCAGTTCCTCCTGGGGAACGTGTCATAGCACTCGGGTGCTCCCACGGCTGGTGAATTGTCTCCTTGGACATGACCCTGGGAAATGCCGTTTTCTCTGCTCACCCTTAGCTTCAGGGCCAGGAGCGGCCGCTCATTAATGATTGGCCTTTGCTCCGGTACCAGGGTGGTCAGAGTGGGCTCCTTTCCCTTTGCAGCCATGCCATTTGCCTGCCTTCCTTCCTTCCTTCTCTCCCTTGCTTCCACCTTTTCTCTTTCTTTCCTTCTAGTGGGGGCCTTTTCCCTTTCCTTGTTAATTCTGTTTGTAGCCACGCCCGCTGATGGAGGAGCTTCTTCTGGGGTCTGCTTCTTACTCTCCACCTACCTCCTCCTCTGCTCCCTCCACCTCCTGGAGAGAGGAGCGCGGACCTAACCACTGCTGTGACTGCTGCCGCCGCCACCTCTGCCACTGCTGCACCCACCCTGGTAATGTGCACACGCCCCGCGTCAAACCCAGAGCCCAGGCCCTGCCGTCAGGGGGCAGCTCCCAGGGAAGGCCGGGGGCTCTGGCGCCTTGGGGCTCTGCCAGCCTGTTGTGCAGAAGTCTGAGAGGCTTTGCCTTCCTGAAATCAAGCCGCCGCTGTATGTATATACGTCGGTATCCTGCTTTCTCTTAATTCCATGTCATCACATCTTCCCATGTTATTTCACAGTCTTCATAATCATCACTTTCCACGCCTTCACAGTAGTGGAAGCATGCAGTCCTACCATAATTAACCTAGCCATTCTTCTATATTAGCAGCATTTAGACCATTTCCACCTCCTCGCTAGTGTGAATAATACTGTGATGAACATCTTTGGGTCTAAAGCTTATTCTGAGTTTGTTTCTACATGTCGGTTTCTCTAGGCTAGGTTTTCAGATACAGGATTACGGGTTCAAAAAACAGTTGACACCTTTTATGGTGCTTAAGATAAATGGCCAAATTGTTTTTCTGAGAGAAGCCTTTATTTTCTAAAGTGTTTTTCTGCAGAATGTCCGTGCCTCGGCCTAGGGAGAGAGACAGATATCTTGCAGTGGCTCCTGCGGAGATGGGGTTTAAACATTCTCGGTGTCCACCTCACCAAGAATCACCACTTTCAATTGGGGGTTGGGGCACAAATCCTTCCTTGACTTGCAAACCGTGACCCACGCTTAAAACCATCAAAGGCTTCCTGTGGCCTAAATCAAAGAGAACGCCAGAGTATTTTAGCAGAGTATCCATCTTCCCCCTCCATCTCATGATTTGTCCACCTCCACCTGCATATCTTATTCTGGCTTCCACATTGTGTACTTGTAGTTCCTTAAATGCTCTCTTTTCCCCACAGCCTTTACCAATGCTGCTCTCTCTCCTAGGACTACTAAACGTGGCTACCTTCTTTGAAGCCTTCTCCAGTCCCCTAGGACTAGGTCAGTGTCATCACCTCCATTCCATCTGTGCTTGGCTCTGTGACCCCCTTTCCCCTCCGCCTCCCCTTCCCCGGTAGCTGTGCACCACAAAGCGCTCATCGCTCAGCACCCATGGCAGTTGCCTGTTTAACTTGCAACACCTCAAAAGCGGGGCCTATTTTCCTTTCTTGTGTCCCTGCTGTTAAACATGACGTAGACACTCCATGAATGGCAAGAATGAATATATCAAACACGAAACACAGGACCCTCTGGCCCTCTTCTGTCTTTGGGGTTCGCTTGCTCTTTTCTTGCTAAGTGCTTTATTGAGATGTAATCACATACCACAACATTCCCCTATTTAAAATCTATAACTCAGTAGTTTTTAGTATATTTAAACCATAAAATCAAGCTTAGAGTATTTTTATTGAGCCAAAAAGGAACACCTCTTAGCTACAAATCCCTCCATTCCCCACCGCTCTAGGCAACCACTCATCTTTCTGTGTCTGTGGATTTGCCTGTTCTGGACATCTCGTATAAATGGAATCATAATAAATATGTGATCCTTTGTGATGGACTTCTTTCACCTGGTATGTTTTTAAGGTTCATCCATGTTGTAGCACATATCTGTACTTCATTCCTTTTTATGGCCGAATAACATTACATTGTATGGATGTACCACTTTTGTTTATCCATTCATCTGTTGATGGGCATTTGTATTATTTCCACTTTTTAGCAATTGTGAATAATGCTGCTGTGAACACTGTGTAAAAGTTTGTGTGTGGACACATGTTTTCATGTCTATACCTAGGAGTGGGATTGCTAGGTCACATGGTATTTCTTAGTTTATCTAAGGCTCCTGTTCTCTCTGTTCTGGCCGTTGTTGGTTCTGCTTGACCAACTCTTATACCCACTAGCAGGATTGTATGCTCAGTGATAAAAGCCTTCTCTGTGAACTTCGGTCAGGGGGACTGCCTTCCTGTCCAACTGTGGGAAATGCCATATAGTTGTTGACCTTTCTTCTGTTCCTCTTGTCCTCTCCCTCTGTGAAGAGGAGCCGGTTGCCCTAGAACAGAGGCAGGCAAACTGCGGCTCGAGAGTCACATGCAGCTCTTTGGTCCCTTGAGTTTTTAGCAAAGGCCAGCTTAGTAGTACCAGTGTGTCGGCTCCTCCTCACTGAGGGGACTTCCGAGCATTTCACAGTCTCTAAAGGCCCTCTTTCTTTCCTCTGCCGCTACAAACACTCTAATCCTGTGAGTCACAGGTTAACTCACTTGAGGCTTAATCCTCTGAAGAAATTACCCCTCTGGAGAAGCAGGATTTGGGAGGAACTGAAAGTTGATTGGGAAGGACACACACAAACACGAGAGGAATTGTCTTCAGGTGGATCTCTGGGAGACATTTTTAAACACACACACACACACACACACACACACACACACACACATATATATATAGTATTTCTTTATTGATTTCAGATAGGAAGAAAGAGGGAGAGATAGAAACATCAATGATGAGAGAGAATCATTGATTGGCTGCCTCTTGCATGCCCCCTACTGGGGATTGAGCCCACAACCCAGGCTTGTGCCCTTGGCCAGAATCGAACCTGGGACCCTTCAATGCACAAGCTGATGCTCTATCCACTGGGCAAAACTGGCTAGGACAAATATAGTATATTCTTATTGATTTCGGAGAGGAAGGGAGGGATAGAAACATCAGTGATGAGAGAAAATCATTGATTGGTTTTGCCTTCTGCAGGCCCCCTATTGAAGATTGAGCCCACAACCCCCAGGGTGTGCCCTTGACCGGAATCTAACCCGTGACCCTTTAGTCCCCAGGCCGAAGCTCTATTCGCTGAGCCAAACCAGCTAGGGCAACATTTTGAAAGGACTGACTATTCAAGGTGAATGGGAAAACCTCTGCTGTAATGACTGTCTGGCAACAAATGTTGGATATACTATGTGCAAAGGCCTTTAATGTATTGTCTCATTGGATACAGCCCACCTGTTGTTATCTCCATGACCAAATGAGGAAATCGAGGCCCAGATGCCCATAGCTAATAAGCGAAGAAGATGGCATTCCTGGGGTAAAAATGCATGTCTGTCCCATTTTGGCTTGGCCAAACTGATAAATGTTTACAGCCGGTGCACTGAGTAAACGTGCCCAGTGAGGAGGGGCAGGAATGAAGGCAGGGTGCCTTCCTACCTCCTGCAGGGGAATGGGCACCTGCAGTTTGTGGTGGGGGATGGTGGACTTGCCAGGGCCTGTCTTTCTTAACAAAAGAGTTCCCCATGTTATTACAGCATTTCACCCGAAGAAGCCTGGAACGGACATTTCTGTAATCCCCGGGGAGGAAGAGGAAGGCACATACTTTCCTCCTCTGTCCCTCTGCTGCTCTGGTGTTCCTAGGGCTC
>PVJN01064923.1:0-10391 GCA_004026805.1 Lasiurus borealis | reverse complement strand
TATTTTTCAAATTCTAATAAAAGCACACGATGGATTATGATAAATCACAGACCTTCATGAATTCTCTAGCATACCAGGTTCCTTTGAGAATGCCATTAGCTTACTTCATTTTATCTTCTGAACCCTTCAGAAAGGATTCTGTTGCCTAATCTGTACTTTCCAGGGTTAAATTTTATTTTAAGACTTGACAGGGGTGAGTCATAAATATTACTCCTGCCACTATCCACATAACAAATATCTAAAGTCGTCCACAAAATCTAATGCAAAAATACAATAAAGGCCACCTGAAAGAAAATATTTACACAGAGACTGAAGAAAGAAAGCAGCACCTACTCAGGAAATATAAAATATTAACAACATTGCCCAGCTGGTTGAGAGCCAACCATTGAACCAGGAGCTCAGGGTTCACTTCTGGTCCCCAGCAGGGGCTGTGCAGCAGGTAGCCAATCAATGTTTCTCTCTCATCATTTATCTTTCTATCTCTCTCTCCCTTCCTCTCTCTGAAATCAACAAAAACATACTTTTAAAATATATATATTAACAATAGTAAATGTCCTATTTGGGGATAAGATGGCAATTTATTTTATTTTAATGTCTTTCAAATATGAAATGAAGATTTAAAAACTTGAATGTTTATAATATATGAAGGTGAATTCAGCAGATGCTGCTGGAGTCCTGCCAGATGCTCTCACCCCTTTGCCTGTCCCCTCCCATCACTTAGTTTTCTGAATGGTTGCCATTTACACCTCTGCATTGCTCCCCCTGAGGGCAGAGTGCTGGGCAGTTAATGCCTGGACAGTACACCCTCCACCAAAGAAGCCTGAGAGTGGGGGGTTAAGTACCCTAGCTTTCTAACCCTACTCCGTTTCTTAGAGGGTCCCCTGGGGAGTGAGCTCAGTTGCCCACAGTGGAAATCCTCTTATCAACACTTTTACTATTGACTTTCCTTCATTTCTTATCTCACTTCCCTACTCCTTTATAATGCTTCCCAGGGTCATGTCCAAAAAAAACCCCATTTAGGGCCAATCATTATCTCCAGCTCAGCTTCTGGAGAAACCCAAAACAAAGTATGGGTTAGCCAAACATGGCCGTGAGTCCCGAGTTACACTGAGCCCTCTGGGGAGGCACTGGTCAAACCAGCATTGCCAAAGAGACTTGTGTAACAGGGACAGAGACCAGCTCATCGCTTACTGCTTCGCATCAGACATATCGTAAGTGCAGTAACCCTTGGGTGACACAAGGGAAGACTTCACTGTGTTAGTAAAGCTTAGTGGGTCTCTGAGGACTTTTACTATATAACTAGGGGTGTGGGCTTTCAAAAGAATGTACATCACTGATAGGTCATCTGGGTTCTTCTGATCTCTCATTTACCAGTCCACTTGATCACTCCTTCTCCTACCCCAATTACCCACTTACTCTTATTAGCACACACCCTACTGTGCATCTATATCCATGCAGATCTCTACTTGGGTGAGTATCCTACTATGTGCCATGCACTTGGCCAGGTATCTTGACTATGGTGCCTCATTTATTCCTCTCAACATTTAAGCGAGGTGTAATTAAGATGCTTTGCACAGTACCTTATTTGTGGGATGGAAGGAATCTTTCTTATAAGATTATTAGCAGGATTCAATAAAAATAAAATAATATATACACTGAGTTCTGTATGGTTCCTGGCATATTGTAGATGCTCCATAAATAAAGGGAAGTATTATATCTGACAGCCATATTTAAGTTGTCAAAATTTCTAAAAAGCCAATTATATAAGATGTCCCCAAAAATGTATACACACTTTGAATAATTATAAAGGAATTGTTTACTAAAATACATTTCATTTTCAAAATTGAGTTATCAGCTGTTAAAGTGTATATACATTTTTAGGGACATCCTATATTTTTCTATTATTTAAGTAACAGAGAAGCTCTATATTCATTTCCTATTAATCTTCCATTAACAATGGCTTTTCAACACTTAAATTCCAAGTTTCTCTGATGCCCAGTTTGGATGTCAAGTGGTTTGAGTGATCTGCAAAACACTTCAGCTCTCTGGGGGAGCATGTATTCAAAGAAACCCTTCTGATGAATCCTGCTGTAAATCAAAGAATCCTTTCGTTCTGCTACTAATCACCCCTTAATTTATCTGCTTTGTATGTCAGAATTACGGTATACTGAGTTTTCATAAAAAAGAATTCTCATAGGAGGCATTTTATTTGCTTGTTTCATTATAAAGTTCAGCTACGGTATGAAAATAGGAATGGTGCTAAGAAAGCCAGTGATTATATGTCACTGATATCCAAGCTAATAAACATGTGCCTTGCAAATAATGTCTATAAGCGTCTACTAAAATCCAACTGACACAAGTTAAAGACAGCCTGATGAAACTTAACAATCAAATAAACACAAGAATCCTCAGTGATAAGTACAATTTTTTTAATTGTCCTATAACTTCAAGGGGTATCTGACCTTTTTATTATGTGGGGGTTTCTTTTAAGATTCCACATATTAGTGAGAGCATACGGTATTTGTCTTTCTCTGTCTGACACATTTCACTTAGCATAACACCTTCAAGGTCCATCCATGTTGCTCTGAATGATAGGAGTCCTCACTGTTAATGGCTGAATAGTATTCCCTTGTATATACATCACATCTCTGCACCCACTCGTCTATAGATGGCACATTGTTTTATGTCTTGGCTATGGTAAACAATGCTGCTATGAACCTGGGGGTGTAGATATCATTTTCATGTAGTGTTTTCATTACCTTTGGGTATATTCCTAGAATTCAGTTTGCTTGATCACACAGTAGTTCTATTCTTAATTTTTTTGAGGAATCCCTGTACTGTTTTCCATAGTGGCTGCAATCCTACCATCAGTGCACAAAGGCTCCCTGTTCTCCACATGCACACCAGCATTTCTTATCTTTTGGATGATGAGCACCCTATCAGGCATGAGATGCATCTCGCTGTGGCTTTAATTTGCATTTCCCTAATAACTAGTGATACTGGCATCTTTTTATGAACCTATTGGCTTTTCATATATCTTCTTTGGAGACATGTCTACTCAGTCCTTTGCCCATTTTATAATTGGCTTGTTTTTTGGCGGCTGAACTGTATGAGTTCCTTATATACTTTTTATAGTAACCCCTTTCAGATATGTGGTTGGTAAATATTGTAAATATTTTTCCCATTCCATAGGTTGACTTTTTTTCATTATTGATGGTTCCCTTTGCTGTGCACTTATGCATATTTTCCTCATTTCCTTCTTACTTTAGAAGAGTTCACCTCACAGCACATTTATTGTTTTGGATACATGTGTTAACATTGAGGAATAAATCAGTCCTTTGAGTGTGTAGGTCCTAAGACACAAATTTTTACAAGGCAAATATTTTTACAATTTTTATTTTAGGACTATAAGCAATTCTTGTCATTAAGTTTGATAGTGTCTGTGTTTGTTTCATAGGTTTGAATTCAGCACTGAAATGTATTGAATGCTCTAAGTCAGTGGTTCTCAACCTTCCTAATACCACAACCCTTTAATACAGCTCCTCATGTGGTGGTGACCCCCAACCATAAAATTATTTCCATTGCTACTTCATAACTGTAATTTTGCTACTGTTATGAACTGTAATTAAATATCTAATATGTAGGATGTATTTTCATTGTTACAAATTGAATATAATTAAAGCATAGTGATTAATCACAAAAACAATATGTAATTATATATTGTGAAATATTTATTTCTAATTACAAATAAATGAAGTTTTGTCTTGAATCGTGGTGTAGCATGGATAACAGTCTTCATATGACAGCAGTAAACTACATTGCTACACTTTGCTACACCGAGGAGTGGTCTGTTGGTTCCTAAGACCATGGGAAGTAGGTGTTTTCTGCTGGTCTTAGGTGACCCCTGTGAAAGGGTTGTTTGACCCCCAAAGGGGTCGCGACCCACAGGTTGAGAACTGCTGCTGTAAGTTATTTTAAAAAGTAAAAATTTAATGGAGCCTCATCTCTGAATTTGTCAAGACATGAGAGAGCATTTGCCATCTGAAAGATTTATCACCAAGCACAAAGGTAAAAGAGTTCTAAGTCAAATGTGGATTTTCTAACAAATAGGAAAGACAAGATCTGTTATTTTTCGAGCACTTCCCTGGAATCAGAGTGTTAGACACAGCATAACAGGACCAGGCATGCTGGCTGTGGGAAGGTGCCGTCAGATGGACCAGCACTGGCCTTGTGATCACTGAACAAGGGAGGCCAACCCTAGTTCGGCAGAGGGCCAGTGTGAGCTGCACTGTAGCTCAGTCTTGCATCCACCCAAACAAAGAATTACATGGCAAAAACACGAATATAGTATGTGGATATGTGGTGCAGGATGCTAAATAAACCTGATCAGTTGTGAACAAATAATATGACCGAGGTGTTGACAAGTAGCAAGAGATTACAAACTACCACCGTGGGCCTGGCTCCATCCAACTTTTATTGGCTCCATAAATGTGTTCAGAAAATGCTTCCCGATAGTTACAATGTTCTCTGTCTAAAAATAATGAGGTGAAATGAGAATGAATGGAAGAAACAGACAGGCAAAGGCAGAAAAGACAGGCCGACATAAAGGAGAAACCTGCTTGTGCTTTACATTTTATAAACAAAACTAATGCTTAACATCTTTGATGTAGAGATAAAGAGAGGGTAAATAAGAGCACATTTTACTTTTTGTTTGGGGGGTGGGGGGCAGTAAAAGATCCTTCCCCAACATTTGGCTAAAAATGGCCAGAGAATTTCACAGAGACAGATGCGAGGATGTATAAAATGAAGACCAAGGACAAGCGCTACTCAGATTCTCTAATCCCACGAAATGGCTGAACAACATGGTTAAACTTCTTGCCATTGCCAATACAGAGTGCATTTTATATGCTAGCACTTCCCTCTTGTGGTAAAATTACAGCATTGCAGGAGGAGCCAGCGACAGCATTTCCCACTCTGGGCAATTAACTTCTCTTTGTGGCAATGGGGAAAAAATAAATAAAAAAGCACCAGAACCCCTGCTCTCTGCCAAGTTTTGTGCTACGTCCTTCATATACACTAATTCATTCAAGATAGAACTGCTATCCCCATCTTATAGGTAATCTAACTCCCCTAAGGTCATAGTAATTAAGTGGCAGAGGGAAGACTTCAAATGTCTGATTTTAACCACTGTTTTGCATTAGGTATTCACTTATAATTCAAATGAGATCTGTTAAAGAGATGTAGAAGTTTTAATGAATGAATACACCATCTCATTGTCTATTTTGCAGCACGAACCTTGAAATTCTACTTTGATAAGACTGGAAACATATTATACTTTCTTTGATGTGAAGATGAATTTAAAGCCTTCTGTGTATCTGGGACTTCAGTGTTTACCAGGTCTAAAAGCCCCCTCACCTATAAAATCTGCAAAGAGCAGGACCTTTTCTCTCTCTTTCTCTGTCTGAAACACACACACACACACACACACACACATACACACACATACAGTTGGATATTGTTGCTTGACCTAGTGCAGTTTATAAGCCTATTTATTATTTTTAAGTTTATTGTTTATAATTTGTACCAATTTTCACTTTTCATCCTAAATCTATTCACATATCAATGAAAAATAGTACTCATTCTCGTGGGAATGTATAATCTCTGACTTTTAACCCTTTTAAGTTAAATAGACACCCAAACAGGCAGGTCCTTGAGAGCAAGAATTCAGCTGTGGGCATCTGAAGGTGTAAGTGTCCTGGTTAAGCTTAGGTAAGAGACTGAGGATAGGGCCAGGTGTTTCTGGGAACTGGAAAGATTAACCCTTAATAGGATCTGTGCTGCCAAGTGCAAGTTATGTGAGCCAGGGTGGGACATTTGGGGATGGGGAAGTGGTGTGTGAACAGGTCCTCTGCTGGGCATTCTAAATTTCATGGGGTAAGACAGAGACTGGCCAAGGCAAGAGCAGTGCGTGGGAAGCATCTCTGACAATTACACAGGCACACGGAGTGCATGTATTTCTGAAGTAGGTTTTGTTTTATGGAGTAGCGGAATCAATATGATTTGTAGAAAGATATTTGCAGGGGTAGTAATCTTTAAAATTTCATCAAAATTTCCCTGGCCGTGTGGCTTAGTTGGTTGGAGCGTCGTCCCATACACCAAAAGATTGCAGGTTTGATTCCAAGTTGGGGCATATGTGGTAGGCAACCGATTGATGTTTCTTTCTCATATCAATGTTCCTTTCTCTCTTTCCCTCGCTCTCTCTATCCCCTTCTTCTTCTCTATAAATCAATAAAAACATATTCTCGGGTGAGGATTTAAAAAATAAATTAATAAAGTTTCATAAAAATCATAGGAGCAGAATAGTCTATGTATAATTTCTCAAAATCCTTATAACAAACATGGTTTTTAGGCCATAACAAAAGAAAAAAAGCACATAGCACCTGCTCCTCAGGGTGGGTCTCCAAGAGGCAGGGCCCACTGTCCCCCTCCTCGTCCAGGAGCTTTGGTGTTCCTCAGTCCAGGCCATACTTGAAGCCTGGGGCTGGGGGTTAGAAGGTTCAGGTAAAGAGAAGACATGGAAGCAGCACAGAGAGTTGGCCGGACTGTGTGAGAGGAAGGTGGCTCTCACCCAGCTCAGCGGGATTTCTTACCACTGTGGGCCTGCTGGAGCCAGAGGCAGACTCACAGGGGAGGCAGGCTCAGCCTGCCAGGTCAGCCTCCCAGCTGGCAGGCTTGTGTTCCTAAACTGACCAGGTGGTAGCTCCAAACAGAACCAGGAGGTGAACCCTCTGGCTCTCCACAGCCCATCAGCTTTATTTCTCTGTCCTCCCCTTCCAGGAAAGGGCCTAAAGTTTATATTATCAGTTACCAGGGTATTTGTATTATAATACTTCTCCTGGGTGTGGAACGGATGGCTTTCTCTGTTAGAATTGTAGGCATCAGATTTAAAGGGACAAGCAAGGATCAACAAATCACTACCACTAACCATGGCACTGGAGGTGCTTGTGGCAAGCTCTCTTATAGATACGCCAGACAAATGGAGCACATGCTGGTCACTGCTAAGGGTGGCAAGGCAGGGCCTGATTGGGTATAAAAATCATGGTGATTTCCAGCTCTATGGGTCACCACTAGCCATCTTGAGCAGACCACTCGTTGACCTGTGACCTGGGCAAAATCTAGCATCGTTGGGTCCACCTAAAAGAGTGGCTCAGACAAAAGCATGCAAGTGAAATGCTTTGTAAATTATGAGAGTTACTACCTCTATGCTCGGAGGATATCATCAATAAGAAATGTGTAACCCTCAACCTAAGCCCAAAGAATTCAAAAAAAGCATGCCAAACCAACCATACAGAGAGCAAAAAGCTGTGTTTTCTTAACCCATTGAGCAAAAACCTACAAGGGAATGATAGGAAGAGACAAAAAGTAATATTGCATTGAAACAGGCGGGAAAATAATATGAATTTTCTGAGACAAATAAAATATTTATTTTCTATGTATTCTTAAAAGTTATATGTAGTCATATTTTCCTATAACTATATAAAAGAAATAGGATGATTTTATTCAGAAAAAATTCCATCAAATCAATATCACCTAATAAATATGTAATATAAAAACAGTGTGTCAGAACCTGTGAAGAGTTCTTCATTATGTGTTCCTTATTTCAATTAATGGCATCTCCATCCACCTCATCATTCATGGCAGGATCCTCCCTATCTCTCAACTCCCCATAAATCCTATCAACACCAATTCTAGCATTTCTCCTTTACCTTGTGCATTCCATACCTCAATCTCCCTCCCTTATCATCCATACTTGTCTACCCCACGCTATAACCCAGAAGCCTTTTGAGGGACTGGAACATGCTCATTTCACTATGTATCGCCTAATCTGAAAGGTGGTGGAAGGAGGGCACATCCATGGGTTTCTGCAGGTATGAGAAGTGGGCCATCCCCTATAGCTTCTCCCCACATCATTATTCCTTCTGAATGGCAACAGTACAGCCAAATTGGTCAAGAACTGAGCTCTAGAATCACAAAGGATTGGCTCTGATACCTAATGGTTGTGTATCCCTGGGCCAGTCATTTAGCATCTTACTTGTAAAATGAAACTAATGGTACCACTAAATGGGAGAAGGCAGTGTAGTGAAATAATGCTTGTAAAGTGCTCTACACATAGCTGCCTGTAGTGGGCGCTCCATTACCATTCGCTATTCCTGCTCTTTTCTCACCATTCTGGCTCAGCTAACACCCCAACAAGGGGCTGATACTCAGAGATAAGCTTGAGAATTTATTACCACCATCTCCTCTGAGTTCTGACTAAGATAAGACAGACATGTAGGGCAGGTAGAACCTTGAAGAATGAAAATGAAGAGGTAAGCTAGCAAGACATTCTTCCCTATCTCTTTCCTTAATTCTTAGACTCTTAACTTCTTTTTAACTCCTCCTTCTCATCATTTTTTACTGCCCTTGCCTACCATTTTTCCTGTGTGAACAGTAGAAATAACATAAAATTTGGAGTATGTCAGGCCTTAATTCACATTTTAATTTGGTCCAGGAAAAAATTATACCTATGTTGCTGAACTCTATTTTCAAGCTCAATTATAAAATAGAACATAAATGCCTAAAGATGAAGTCAGTAAATGTTCACAGAACCCTTAGCACAGTGTGACAAAATGAAGGCACTTAGCAAAGTTGTTACTTGTCTCCAGGAATAGAAATCCAGGTCTTTTTATGCTTCTCTCCCATTTTTCTCCCATTGGGGAATTGGATGGTTAATTTTATAAGTCAACTATGGTAACCATTTCCTCAGATGATCTAATTTTGCCATAAAAATATTTTTAGATGTGATTAACATTTATCATCAGTAGACTTGAAGTAAGGCAGATTGCCCTCCATAATGTGGGTGAAGGCCTTAAGAGCAAACAAATTTCCAACAAAGAAGTAATTCTGCTTCCAAACGGCAACACAGAAACTCTACCTGAGTTTCCGGTTTTTAGAGTTATAGCTACAGCATCACCTTTTACATGAATCTCCCGCCAGTCAGCTTACTCTACAAATATTGAATTTCCCAGCCCCTGCAATCTCATAAGCCAACTCCTTAAAATAAATATTCATCTGTTTATTCCCTGTTGGTTCCACTTCTTTGGAGAACCCTAATATAAGGCATTACTCTGACTTGGCCATATCACTAGAGGGCAGAGACCCAGAACCCATTAAAAGGCAAGCTCAGATAGAAATCACTTTTTGTTTCTCCTTTTCGAGCAATTTGCCATGGAATGGGGTACATCCGTCTTGCTCATTCTCCTTAGTTTTTTCCTCCCTTGTGGCTAAAATCATGTCCTGCCCATCAGCTGATAAAAAGGCCAGACCCTCTGTCTACCTCCAGCCACTCTTTGGAGTGCTGGAGGATTAGAGGGCAATGTGCTTCATCATTTTTATGTCTATACAAATCAACCCAGAAAACCTTGGACACTGAAGGGTAACCTACATAGGGAGGCAGGAAGACAGCTTTGATATAAAGCTAATGATTCCAAACAACTTAAGAGATGGCCAAACCCAGCTTAGGAAAGTTCTCAGCTTGGGGTTTGAGGTTAAAACCACAGCTAAAATCTAGAATTAGAAGTTTGTTAAAATTAAAAAAAAAAAGCCACAGCTAATAAAGTGTTATTCAGCTATTCTTGCTGGGACTGCATGGTGAGAGATAATTGGTCCAGGGCAATATTCCAAGAGCCCCTGGCCAAATACTATTTTAATATCATCAAAATCTCACACAGCTTTTAATATCTGCTGTGGCAGCACATCACTTCTGGTGTGATTAATTATCCCTTACGTACAATTGCCCTGCCTTTTTTAAATTATTATTATTATTCTTTCCTCATCTTTCTTCCCTCCGTTTTCCTCTCCCTCTCACCCTTTTGCCCCGACCTGCAGGGCAAGTCAACAGGAACGGCGGGGCGATGCACCTAAGAGAATGAGAAACAGACAGGGACACGAAGAATGGAGGCAAGACAAATGGTGTTCTGATCAAGCCTCAAAATTTTTATTCTTGGTGGCTCTTCTTATATATGCTCAGAGAGGGGAAGGGGAAGGAAGAAGGGGTCGAGGAGGTATGTGGACTAAGTAGATTGGCTAACTAGTTAACCAGGTGCTAGCTGTTCATTGCAGATGTGGCAGTTATGCTTTCCTGGTTGGGGGAGGTTTCAAGTATGCAGTTCTGGCCTTGGGGAGAATTCCAGGACCCTTGCTGTATCTCCTGGCTCCTGACACCCTTTTCCTCTTTAATTCTCATATTCTTTCCTTTTCCTCTCTTTCCTCACCTTTCCCTTTCCAGCTTCTCCACTCTCTCCATCATTATTCATTCAGGACCACCTGGAGAAGCAAGGTGACTCATCATC
>PVJN01064922.1:0-10392 GCA_004026805.1 Lasiurus borealis | reverse complement strand
TTGGTTGTAACAATAACCAGAGGCAAAAGGAATGGGTGGAGAGCTGGAGGGGGAAGGAGGGAGAGTGTTTCTTAGCATCAAAATGCATTTTATCTTCTGTAGGAAGTACTTCTGTTTCCTGCCATGAAACCTGAAGACAAGAAGGAAAATGTAACTGTTGATACAGTGGAAGGCACAACAGCTGGCACTTCTGTCTAGAAAATAGTAATTGCAAGTCACAAAACTCAGGCATCTTTGCACTACTGCAGAAGATCAGGGACTGCAAGGGAATTCTTGTATATGGCTATCCGCTTGAGTGTTGCAGTTCAGTAACCACAGAGAGAAAAGGAAGTAAGAATTCCTCTTTTACTTCTTGTTACCAAATAAACCATTTGTCTCTCTATTCCAGCCTCATCACTCTTTTACTTTTGGAATGTCCACTTTTTTCTCAGGTTGCTGGCCTACGGAAAGTTTAGAATTATACTGCTTTATTCAACAAATTTACATTAATGTCTTCCAGGCATTGGTCTAAGGCAATGGTAGGCAAACCGCGGCTCGTGAGCCACATGCAGCTCTTTGGCTCCTTGAGTGTTCTAATGCCACTTCTTCAAAATAGACTTGCCCAGGCCAACAACCGACTTCTGCGCGTGGGCACGAAGTTTCAATCACACTGAACATGTGTGCCTGCATGTGGTATTTTGTGGAAGAGCCACACTCAAAGAGCCAAAGAGCTGCATGGGCTCTCGAGCCGAGGTTTGCCGACCACTGGTCTAAGGGATTAGAACACAGCAGTGAACAAAAGCCAAGTCCCTGCTTTCATATAACATATTCTTTATTTAAGGGTGTGGATTGAGCAGACAATTAAGAGACAAGTATATATTATTTCTGGTAGAAGTACATATTAAGAAGAAAAATAAAGCAGAATAAGGAGACAGGTGCTATTTTAGAGGTGGATGGGGGCAGTGCTGTTTTAAATATATGATCAGAGAATATCTAGGTCATTAAGAGATCTGGAGATGGAGATCTGAGAGAGAAGAGTAATCCAGACGAGAGGACCACATTCAGGAAGAGCAAAGGTTCTGATGTGACTGGCAGGTCAGTGAAGGGTCAGATCTCACAGCCCTCTCCCCCGTCCCCCATAAGACATGCAGAGGAGTGGTTTATAAATGAGATGGAAAGCTTTTGGGTTTTGAACAAAGGAATGTGTGTATTTTCTTAATATGTGGTGTGTTTCTTCATTGATTTCAGAGAGGAAGGGAGAGAGAAACATCAATGACAAGAGAGAATCACCAACTGGCTCCCTCTGGCACACCTCCAACTGGAGATTGAGCCCGCAACCTGGGCATGTGCCCTGACCAGGAATCAACCTGGTTCGTGGGTCAGTGCTCAGCCACTGAGTCACTCTGGCTGGGCAGAGCAGATGATTATTTTTAAAAGACCTAGTTAGCATGTGGAGGACAAAAGTGCAAAGTAGGGAGACCACTTGCGCTATTTCAGTGGGATTCGGAGAGAATGATGGCTTAGATTTGGGGGGTTTAAGGTAATAAAGGTGGTCATTGGACTCTGCCTATGTTCCTGAGGTCAGCAAAATTTCCTGATTGAAGGTGGGTTGTGAGAAAGCCTAAGATGATTTCAAGGATTTGGGTATAAACATTTGCAAAGTAGAGTTGCCCTATTTTTACTGAGATGGATAAAACAGGAAGGGCAGGTTTGAAATGGAAGAGTGAGTATTTGGTTAAGTTTGACATGCCTGTTAGAAGATGGATGGGGATAGCAGCGTGTTGAATACAGGCAGTCCTCAGGTTACATTGGACTCGACGTAGGTTGTTTCTTGGTTACGTCGCCATCTCCCATTTGTAAAAAAAAAAAAAGTCATGTATGTACATATGTGTTTTATGTTTTTTATTATTTACCACAAAGGTCATGAATTATCTTTTTAAAAATTTTATTTTACTGTTTCACTTCATTACTGCTGTGTATGTGAGTGATGTAGGTGCTTATGTAGATGTGTTCTGACTTATGGCGAAAATCGCATTATGTCACACCGTAGGAATGGATCTCCAACGTAACCCCAGGACCTGCAGTCTGAATTTTTCTTATTTTCAGCTCAACTCAAGAATGATCAGGATACGGCTCAGAGACTGCTGTTAGAATGGAGTCCTTGATCCCTAGCACAGAGAGGCATCTGGGGGGACCTTTTTTCCAACGGGTCATATAACAAAGGGCTTATCTTCTGTTCCTCAGCAACATGGCAAGCATCCTGGTTTGAGAGGTGCCAGTCTGCTGGTAAAATGATCTAAGCATGCAGTTGCCTAAGTAGGAATAACTTCAGAGAGTGGTGAGCACCTATACCTCTTGCTGTTAGTTAAGCATAGGCTCCAGGAGCACTTGGCACGAGAGTAGGTAACCAGGTGGTATTCCAGAAGAAACACTTCCACCTGGCACATCGTTCAGCAAGGTGGTGTCAAAGTGAAAACAATCATCTCACCAAGGCAGAGGGTAGAGAGCCAAGATAAGGACCTGGACTTCAGACAACATAGTACCATCAATGTGGACCTTTGAAGACGAAAGGGATTAATGAGGTCACGAGTGACCATTAAAGAGCTTTTTAGTAGTAAACTGGGGGCAGAAACCTGTCTCAACGAGGCTGGAGATAGAACTAATGAGCAAGATAATAGAAGGATTATAAAGTCCTCATTATTAGCCACATGTGGCTATTGAGCATTTAGAATGTGGCTGGTTCAAACTGAGATACGCTCTAAGTGTAAAATACATCCTGGATTTCTTAAACTTGGTATAAAAAAAGAATTTAAAATATCTCAATCTTTTAACATATTGATTACCCCTGAAATACTACTTTGGATATACTGGGTTAAATAAGATGTGTTTAAAATTAGTTTCACCTATTTAGTTTGACTTTTTAAAACATGTCTATCAGAAACTTTTATATTACGTATCTAGCTCCAATTACATTTCTATTGGACATGGCTGTTTTAGACAGAAACTCAGGCTAGTGTCCCAAGACATGATATCATTCTTACTATTATTTGAACCATCATCTCTTACCCCGGAGTCAGCTTCCGCAAGCCGCCGCACTGTAAGCACCAGCACCACGCCCCCTGAAAGAACTACAAGGGCCAGCATTCCCTGCGCACTTCTTGGGGCGGGGCTTGGGAGAACAGCCTCTTTGTGGCGTCACGTTCCCCGGCGCTGGCCGCGCGGTTCCGCTTGCTTGCTCCCTGGAAGGCGCGCGTCTTGAAGGTGGGAGGGGAGCGACGGGGCGACGGTGGGTGTACTCGGCCGTAGGCACGCGGACGAGCTGGGGATCTTGGACACCCGGTAAGGCGCCCTCGGTGTGACTTTTCCGAGGCCACGTTGTGCGGGGAGGGGCGAGGACGTGCCACCCCTGTGGCGCGCTACGCGGCAGACAGAGTGCTGCTCCGTGCTCGGCGGCGCCCGTGCGCGCCGCGTGTCAGAGCTCCGGCTGCGGGCGAGCGCGGTGCGTGCCCCGCCGCCGCCGCATCCCGCATAACCGCGGAGGCAGGCGCGCGCGTTAGCCCTGCTTCTCGGGTCCGGAGGCTCCCGTGTCACCTTGGGTGTCTGTGTAGCGGGACGAGTGGGCCCCAGCCCAGGCCTCTAGGGAAGAGGGTCCGCTACCCAGTTTATTGAGGAGCGAGCGGGCCCTGAGCGGAGCGGCTGACCGTCCTCCCAGCATCGCTAAACCCCTCACTGCGCTGGCCGCCGACCTGCCTTAATTTCCACTCCAAGAGGTAGTGTGTTCTTAAGGTCTTTGCAACTTAGTAACAAGCGGACCAAAACAACAACAAAATAGCCTGTTTAACTGAGCTATATTGTTGCATAGGAAGAAGCTGTTCAAGATCTAGGAGAGCCGAGACCGGTTTGGCTCAGTGGATAGGGCGTCGGCCTGCGGACTGAAAGGTCCCGGGTTCGATTCCAGTCGGGGGCATGTACCTTGCTTGCGGGCACATCTCCACTGTGGGGCGTGCAGGAGGCGGCTGATCGATGTCTCTCTCTCATCGATGTTTCTGACTTTCTATCCCTCTCCCTTCCTCTCTGTAAAAAATCAATAAAATATATTTAAAAAAAAAAAAGATCTAGGAGAGAGTGGGTTTGAATTTTAGTGGACCCAGTGTATAAAAAGCATTTCTCCATCTAGGGTGCAGGCTCATCCGGACTCACCGAGGTGAATGAGGTGAGATACACAGTTCTGGGCTGCTTCATCTTAGGCGTCACCGTTTCTTACAGCAAGTTCTGCCTTCCTTGCTATGAGTAGCTTGTGATGTGTATCTCTGGTTTAATTACAGGCTCTTTCTCTCCGTGTGTCTGCCTTCATAAAATATATTGCCCTGCGATAGCCGCACCCCTAACCCCCTAGAAATAAGAGGGAAATCCAAATAGAGGATTGGAGGGTTTCCCATACCTTTCTTTTGCTCCAATAGGTGGTTTTCTGACTTTAAAGTCACAGCTAAATCATTCTCTGCCAGATTCTTGTCTTAAATCACTCTGGTCTTAATTTTCTATGACCAATTATTGCAGTAATAGGCCTGCACATCTGAACTGCTAAGTAGATAGGCATGTGAAAGAATTTTAAAAGTTCATTTGAGCGAAAATTAATACTAATCCTCCAGCACCAAACCAGAAATAGTTTGGAGCACTCTGCAGATAGGAGCTAGAGGAAAGAGAAAGTGCATAAGCAAGAAGGGGAATTATTTGATTGGCTATCGCTTAAAGCCTAATTGGCTGTGATTGGTTGTCCTTAGTGTTTTGATATAAGCTTTGTGGAGGTAAGAAAGGTCCAAACCTATAATTTTTTTAAATATATTTTATTGGTTTTTCACAGAGAAGACGGGAGAGGGATAGAGTTAGAAACATCAATGAGAGAGAAACATCAATCAGTTGCCTCCTGCACACCCCCTACTGGGGATGTGCCCGCAACCAAGGTACAGGCCCTTGACCAGAATCGAACCCAGGACCTTTCAGTCTGCAGGCTGACGCTCTATCCACTGAGCCAAACCGGTTTCAACCAAACCTATAATTTTATGAATGTATTTGAACCAAACTGACAAATGCCAGGAAGCAAAATCTTGATGGATTGAGAAAATGCTCTAGAGAATAGCAGTTTTGCAACTTATTTTATGTATTAGAATAAAAGGAGACATAGGAGGGTTACATAAAATCCATGTAGATTAAGAGGGGCTGGATATTAAGGAAAAGCAGGGACATCTCTGGGATTGGATAAAAAGATCAGAGAGAAACACCTAGATGTTTTACATTGGTAGATATAGGATAGCCAATCATCAATATTTATTGCACACTAGAGGCCCGATGTAAGAAATTCGTACAAGAGTAGGCCTTCCTTCACCCGGCTGCCAGCACTGGTTTCTCTCTGGCATCCGGGACCCCAGCTTTCCTCTGGCCACCAGCAGGCACCCGGGACCTGGCCTTCCCTCGCAGCCCAGGCTTTGTCCAGAAGGTGATCCAGAAGGATGTCCGGTCTAATTAGCATATTATGCTTTTATTATTATAGACCAGAGGCCCGATGCACGAAAATTCATTCAAGAGTAGGCCTTCCTTTCCCCGGTTGCCAGTACCCAGGACCTGGGCTGCTTCCCTCTTCCAGTCACCCACAGGAACCAGGGACCCAGACTGGCTTCCCCTCCAGCCCCAGCTCCCTGAGGAAGGACATCAGGAATGATGTCTGGAAGGCATGACTGGTCTAATTAGCATATTACCTCTTTATTATTATAGATTATAGAAGGAGATGGTATGTGGGGAGCAAGATGACAATGAGGACTTCTATGGTCTCTTGCTCTGGTGGTAATTATGCCCTCGGGGGTCTGGAAAAGGAGAATATTCTGATATTTCAAAAGTATGTTTTCTTAGATGCAGAAAGACAATAGACAGTTTCACTAAAGGTAAAGATTGTCGAGGAATCTACAGGCCTAGGACAAGACCACCCACCATAACTTGCTTTTTGTTAGGAAGTTTTATATTCAAGTCATCTATGTAGTTACTGTTGGTCTCTGAGTTTGTAAGGCTTGCCATATAGGCCTTCCCTGAGCGTGTCAGGTTTAGGATGTGGCCCCTTTTTCCTTCACATCCAAAGGTCCCTCCAAATTTGGTTTTCCTCCAAATCAAAGGTTCTTTTTATTAATACTAATTACAGTTGGCACTAATTACGCTCAATTTTATAGCAGTTACTTTTTATAGAGACTTAATCCTCACAATAACCCCACGAGTTAAATATGACTATAATTATTATTTTAATAGATGAAGAAACAGACACAGTTGTTAAGCAATCTACCCAGTTCCACACAGTTAATATAGGTAAAGCTATAATTAGAACCCAGAAATGGTGACTAGAAGCCACACTCTTCACAGTTCCTATGAGAACGCTTGACTAGTGAGAAGCTACTGGGCTCTGTCACTTCACTCTGCATAATAAAATGTTATAGGAGAAAATAAAGGGTTGATTTTTCTGAGAGGGGCATCAGTGGAAATTTACTGAAAGGAAGTACAGAACCAATTTGCGCCCTGCCAATTTGACTTAGTGGATAGAGTGTCAGTTTGCAGGCTGAAGGGTCCCAGGTTCAGTTCTGGTCAGGGGCTCAATCCCCAGTGAGGTGTGTGCAGGAGGCAGCCAATCAGTTATTCTCTCTCATCATTGATGTTTCTATCTTTCTCTCTGAAATCAATAAAAATATTTTTTTTTAAAGACAATCAATTTTGGGGAAGAAGGGTAGAGGAGAGAGAAAAATAAAATACTTAAAAGCAAGGATAAAACACAGCTTGGCCCTGGCCGGTTTGGCTCAGTGGATTGAATATTGGCCTGGGAACCAAAGGGTCCCGGGTTTGATTCCGATCAAGGGCACCTGTCTAGGTTGCAGGCTCAATCCCCAGTGACAGGGAGGGGGGGGCATGCAGGAGGCAGCCAATCAATGATTCTCTGTCATTGATGTTTCTATCTCTCCCTTCCTTTCTGAAATCAACAAAAATACATTTTTTTAAAAAACAGCTTGAAGAAATAGTTGTCTTGGTAGGATTTGGAATTTCTTTTATCTTTCCTTAAAGATGAAAATAGGCAGGGAAGTAGGAGAAAATGACCCATAGAGTCTCAGATAAAGAAACCTCAGTGTGAACCCAGGTTGGGCTACACCTGAAAGCCTGTTGAAAACACTGGTGCGAGGGTGTAGCATTATGATTGGCCCTCCTTTCTATGCTTACGATGGCTGTGATTTTTTTATCAGGATCTCAGCACCAGCTCGACCATGTGGACCCCGGATGAGATTGCGCGCCTGTGTTACGAGCACTATGGGAGCAGGCTGCCCAAGCAGGGGAAGCCTGAGCCCACCCGGGAATGGACGTTACTGGCAGCCGTGGTGAAGATACAGCCGACAGCCGGCCAAGCCTGTGACCGCCCTGACAAACAGGTGCAAGGTGAGACCTTTTCTCCTTGAAACTCTCCCTCTTTTTGTCAGAGATGGTAGAATGATACACCGCTCTCTACACAGGGGTATCAACTGCGATATTGGGCATGTTCCCCGGCCCTCCGCCAGGTGGCGCAGTACCTCAAGCAGTGGGAAATGGCCGTGCTGGCACCGCAGTCCTAGATGGGTCAGCGTCAGCCTATGGGAGTGCTGAGGAATGTGCAGTCTTATTAAACCCAAGGCTGGGGACCATTCCGATTCTAAAAGCTCACTAATAACTCGTGTTTTTCTCCCCTCAGTGACAAAGGAAGTTGTCTCAATGGGAACAGGAACAAAATGCATAGGCCAGTCCAAAATGAGGAAGAGCGGTAAGCCCACATTGGGTCTAAACGTTGCCTGTCGAGGGAGTTTTGGAAAGGGTGTCCATGTTGCACTTTCCTCTCCAGGGACAAGGGGTCATATTATTGAGATGGCTGACATTTCAGTTCATGTTGACTCTCACTGGCACTAGTTGAAGGACGGAACTCATTTAAAGAATGGGAATAACCAATGGAAGCAAAGGCTGACAGGAATGCGCTTTCTGAGTAGCTTGAAAGTTGACCAGCATTTTCATGCTCAAACAGAAGTTCCCTTGGTTTAGCTAATTTTCAGTATCTCTGAAAACCCAGAAAGCATTCTTGACTTAAACCTCGGCACCAAAAAGAATATGGAAATTGCTTGGACATCTAGCATCTTCATCTTCTGCTTCCAGTTAGCAGCGGCCTCCTCAAGTTTCCTTTGCCCATTCTCCTAGCTCTGCCTCCTATATATGAGGAAGTTGTTCAAGGACCACTATGGATTGAATCCCATGGAAATATATCAGCATGAGCCCAAGTATGATACCAGAGCACACAAAATCGGGACCCCTGTCCTCCAGATAAAGATTTCCCTATCAATCAGTAGTTCTCAGCTAGGGGATATTTTACCCCCAGGGGACATTTAGCAATGTCTGGAAACATTTTTGATTGTTACACCTGGGAGAAGGGAGTGTGCTACTGGCCTACCAGGAATGCTGCTTAATATCCTACAATGCACAGGACAGACCCCCACAACAAAGAATTTTCTGGTCCAAAATGTCAATAGTGCTGAGTTGAGGAAGCCTGCAGTAAATGCATTGCTGTTAATGCTTGTGATGCTTTCTGGCAAAGCCCTCCAGGAGCTACATGGCCTTCCTGGATTCTGGGGGAAACTGCTATGTTCTGCTCCCAGGAACCAGGGCGTCTCCAGGTTCCTGTGTCTGTCTTCACTAGTGTCCTGTCTCTGCCACAGGAGATATCCTCAATGATAGCCATGCTGAGGTCATAGCCAGAAGGAGTTTCCAAAGGTAAAGTCGCATCTCCAGAAAGTCTGATTTAGCCTGGGTTGGCTCCAAATTTGCATTTCTAATAAGCTCCCAGCAAAACTGATTATGTTATTTAGCCTGTGAACTAAACTTTGACTAATACAGTGGGTCTCATGCCTGAATGTACATCAGAATCACCTAAGGGGTTTGTTAAAATCCAGATTGGTGGGCCCATCTTCAGAGATTCTGAATCAGCAGGTCAAAAGAAAGTCTGAGAAGTTAAATTTCTTTAATTTCTTTTCTTCCTTTTTCCTTTTCTTTTTTTTTTTTAGAAGTTGCATTTCTAACAAATTCTAGTTAATGCTTATGCAGCCAATTCAAGGACTACACTTTGAGAATCACTGGTCTAGATTTCTCATACTTCCAAATAACTATCAGTTCCATTGGTCATTCATAGATCTTTCTTTCTTAGTAATTATCCAGCCAGTCTTCCCCTTTACCACAGAGATTGGTATTCTTTCTGATAACATCCTGCACCCATTAGGTACCTTCTCCATCAACTTCACTTGGCAGCCACCCTGAAGGGGGATAGCATCTTTATCCCAGGAACTCAGAGAGGACTGTGGAAACTCAGACCAGACCTTTCGTTTTTATTTTTCTCCAGCCATACGCCCTGTAAGTATAGTCAAGCCTTTGGATTAATGTTGCATTGTTTACTTATGTTCATCTTATCCATGGATATGTTTCTCAGAAAAAGCACTTCTGGCAGAAGTGTAGCTACAACCAACAGCAGTGCCTTTTTGTGAACAGGCCAGTGTGCCTAACCATTTCTCTGCCAAGAAAAGGCAGGGAGCAGAGGTAGAGAATCAGATGCATCTGGGGATTAAGCTAGTCCGACCACCTAATCAAATGACGTTCGTAAGTTGGTACTGCTCTGTGAGTGTACTGATCTATGAGAAAAATCAGGACTAAATAGTGAATTTTTAAAAAAGCTAATTTCTTTCAATTAAAGGTTTTAAGATTTTAATCTTTTTAAAATAACAGTAATTGGGATTCTTAAAGACCTTACTTGATGGAATAAAAAGTTGATCGCCTTCTGTTAATCTTAAAATCTTTTGGAAATTTTATTGGTCTGTGAAATAAAAATCTAGAGCCACTAATCTAATTCCCTGGCTCATTTTTTAAAAAAATATTTTTTTACCCAAAAGTATAAGAGAAAGTTTATTTAGTAAGTCACAGAAATAGAAGTGAACAGTAGAAGAAATGGGCTCACGAGTTAATGGGCTGTAGATAAAGGGGTAGGGGAAGCTGCCTGTGTGTTCCCTGGAGGGAGAGCTCTAAAAAATTTTTAAATGTGATGTCATGGTTTGTCTGCAGAAAGAAAGAACACCACCTAAAAAATGTGACTGTTTGGCTCTCTTGGCATTTATTCCTCATTATTAATTGATAATTTGGTGCGTGGGTTAGTTACTTCAGACTCTTATTTGTGAGTTTTATTAGCATGAGTCAGCCTCTCGAGTTCAGGCATCTGTCAAGATCAAATCTCTGAGCCTGCAGAGTGGGAGGTGAGCTCTGATAAATTCTCCAAAGTCACTGTCACCTTATGAGGTCTCTGGCAACACGCCCACTAATGCATCTCCTGCC
>PVJN01064921.1:0-10392 GCA_004026805.1 Lasiurus borealis | reverse complement strand
TACGGCTACGTGAAGCGCGCCACCAACCGCGCCCCCTCCGCGCACGACTACTGGTGGGCGGAGCACCAGAGCAGCTGCGGGGGCACCTACGTCAAGATCAAGGAGCCCGAGAACTACTCCAAAAAGGGCAAAGGGAAGGCCAAACCCGCCGCAGCGGAGAATAAAGCGGCAGCGGAGAATAAAGGTAACGGTGCGTGCCCGCTTCTCCAGAGCGGCACTGCAGGCAGAGACAGGCCTCTCTCAGAAAGCTGGCACCCCGTTTTAAGAGGAGCTTAAGGGATGGTTCTTGAAGTTTCTAGTGTGGACTTATAAAATAACTCTCATAATCCCTGAATGATGGTAGAAAAATATGTGTTCTATGTAGATGGAAGTAAAGGGAGAGATAGTTCCCCGTGATAGTATTTGGGGGGACCCCTTCCCTGTCTCGACTCGGTGACTCATTAGGAAACAGAAGGCAAAAGGATTGTCCAAACAAAAACACTTCATCCCCACAACAATGCCCGGAACGTGAGCCGTCCTGACGCCCCTTCCGATCAGCTGGCTTCTGTCCAGCTACTCCTCCTATTGATGTGTGCCTTTCGCTGGGGGGAGCATGGGGACAGGATGTGACCTGGGCCTGCCAGGACCTCGGCAGGTTTCTCCCTTTCCTGAGAAGCCCGCCCCTGCCTTTTGAAGAGGTACCCGGGTTACTAGAGTTCACGCTTCCTCCCTGGGAAGGGGTGGGTCTGGTGGGGGACCCGGAGCTGGGGGCTGCCCCTCCCCAGTCTGAAAGGTTCGGGTGAGGAGCTGCAGGAGAATTATGTGGGGTCACACCCTGGTTGGGATGGGGAGAAGGCTGCGGCAGGCTTCCGCTCCTGGAGCGCAGCTTTCAGGATGCTAAGCGATGTTCAGGGTAAAGGTACGCAGCAGGTCTGCGCATGGTAAAACGAGAGCATGGTTTTTATCCTTCATGTTCTCCCAGTGCGAGCTGCTGAGATGGTCTTTTCTTTTTTTTTTTTTTAATATGTTTTATTGATTTTTTCACAGAGAGGAAGGGAGAGGGATAGAAAATCAGAAACATCGATGAGAGAGAGATATCCATCAGCTGCCTCCTGCACGCCCCACACTGGAGATGTGCCCACAAGCAAGGTACATGCCCCCGACCGGAATCGACCTGGGACCTTTCGGTCCACAGGCCGATGCTCTATCCACTGAGCCAAACCGGTCTCGGCTGAGATGGTCTTTCTTTAACAGGTAACTATATGGGTCTAAGTTAGAATGAAACACTCATTTTGAAAACTACCTTTGGCCTTGTCTGTTGCTGCGTTAACTTGGTGAAGGAACATGCTGTTGCCTCTGTTGCAGGTAAAACGAACGGAGTTGTCCCCTTCAGCGGCAGAGGACACGTCCTGGGAGAAACGAACAACTTGCTGTCGTCCGGGAAGCTGCCCAGGTCCAGTGCCATTAAAACCCCGGACCCGCTGGGCCAGGACCCCTCAGCAGGCGCCGGGAGGTGGAAGTCTAAAACGGAGGCCAAATCTGAGCGGATCGGCCAAGCCGTCTCCCCGGTGCTGAGCCCCTCTCGCCAAAGCGTGGTGAGCAACTACTTCCCCCGCGCCCCGGCGGCCAACCACCAGGCGTTCCGGAGTGTGGGGGGGTGCCCCCCGAAGAGTGCGGCGGCGGGGGACACGAGCAAGAGCTCTGCCGCTTCCGCTTCTCAGAGGAGGACTTCCTCCTCCAAGGCGGCGCTCAGGAACTCGGTAAAGGCCGCGGAGTCCGCGCCTGGGGCCGCGGCTCAGGGCCGGAGCCGGGCGGAAGCGGAGCCGCCCCGCAAACAGCGCCGGCTGGAGGACAAGACCGTGTTTGACAAATTCTTCATCAAGAAAGAGGGATCGCCGACGGGGGGCGGCGGTGCCAAGGGTGGCGCCCATCCCGCGGCTGCGCCGCAGAGTTCCAGTCCCAGCCAGACGGTGCCTTGTCCTGTGTGTCAGCAGCAAGTGCCGCAGCCGCAGATCAACGAGCACTTAGACTGGTGCCTTGAAAGTGATCACAGCAACGTCAAGATAAGAAACCTTTGAAAACAAAAAAAATTCCACGCCACCTGTGTCACCTCACCATTCGTGGCAGCCCCTCAGGAAGTTCTGATAAATACTGAGACTTGTAGGTTAAAGTCTTTTTCATGTTACTGACAGATGTTCTATTGTATTTATACCTGTGACAGTGTAATTTTAAACATCTGTCTAAGGTGCTATATTTATAGTCACTCATGCCTTATGGATACTGCAGCCCAAGGTTCTGCATGTTTACAGGGATAGTTTCCAGCATCTCTTCTTTCTTGCTCTTAAAGGTTTTAAATGTTTTAATCTTTTTGTGTATTTCCCCTCACAATATTTAGTGAAGATTTAAATATTTGGTTAAATTGAGTATTTGCTCATATTAAAACTCATCCCTAGGTACTGTTAATGTGTATAGTGTCAGGCATACTGACCAAAAACACAATCTAGAATACAAAATTAGCTGTGTTGGGGTACTCAAGGTTATTTAAAAAGCTTTTTAGATTTTTTTCCTCCCAAATCTTAACAGGAAAGACACTTTATATACTTGAATGTTATTTGTTTTAACCGGTTTTAGGTGAAAGTAGAGTGTAGTAAAACAGATTTCTTTTGGAGTTTTACTAGTAACACATAGCCATTGTAATTTTCTAGGCCAGAGTTTAGTTTTCTCAAAATTGAGTGACATGAGTGCTAAAACTTGGTGCTAAGTAACTAAAGGCTGTCACACAGCAGAGCTGCCTCACTTATGTGACAGTGAACCATCATCTGAAGGTAGTACAGCCATGTAAGCTGAAACCATTGTAATAATAGGAATATTAAGCAAAGGAGTATTTTAGGAAGGAACCTACTTTTATTAGTTTGCTTCTGTCTCATGGCTCTTCCTCCAGCAGACTGGCATATTCCCAGGACTTGAATTCCCAGGTTTTCTTTCTTCTTAACTTGGGTGCAACACGACTTGTATGAAGTGCAGAGATCCTCCGTGTGAAGCTGGGGTCCTCAGGGTGCCCCGACCCAGCTAACACCCACACCCCTAAAAGTGACCACTTTTCTTCTCTGTCACCACAGGTTGGTTTAGCTCGTCTCTGAACTTTGTAAGTAGCACTTAGATATGTGTAGCATAAGTTCGTTCTTTTTTAAAAAATTTGCTCTGTAGTATATATGTGAATACACCAAAATGTATACATCCATTCTAAATTGATGGATGTTTGAATTACTTCCAGTCAGAGCTGGCCATTACGAATACTGCTGCTAAGAACATTCTTGTCACTTTTCTGGGCTCATACCCAGGAGTGGATTGCGGGCTCACAGGATCTATTTATGGTTAGCTGTAGTAAATGTTGCCAGTTTACGCGCCTGCCAGCCATTTTTGAGGGTTCCAGTTGTCCAATTATTAAATTATTACCAATCCTTGTCATTTTAGCCTATCTGGTCGACAGTTCACAAGTTTTGATATTTTTCGAGTGTGAAGTTGGAAAATTGTATTTAATAAACATAAATGACTTAAAATGTGTGCATCATGTCGAATATATGCAGCTACACATTTTGAGCCCAAACTGTACAAGGTGCTGAGGCCGTGCAGTAAGTAGGACAGTCCACAGCAGGTAATGTCCACAGGGTAAGTGCTGCCTCAGGGCTCTGCAGGTGCTGAGGTGCTGTGGGACTTAGAGCCAGCCCGGGGCTTGAGGGGGTGTTCACATCCAAATTGCTTTAGGGCGAGACAAGCCAGCCAGGCAAGAGGATGGAGAGTTGGAAAGAAGGAACAGAAAGTGCCAAGAAACAGAGCAGACCATCCTACCAGAACTAAGCTGTGCCGAAGGAACAGAGTGTGAATGGGAGGGAGAGCGCAGAATTTTGAGGGTGTTCTTGTGGTCCCTGAAAATAACACCTGTTGGTTCAGGTGGGGGTGGTGTGCCTGGGATTCGATAGCTTGTCAGCCAATCAACATCTGCGAAGGGTTTGATGGATTCTCTGTGGGCAGCACAGACGGGAGAAGAGGCAGTGGGATGGAGGATGAGATGGAGAAATATTTAGGTGTAAAATCAGGAGTTGGTTCAGTTTTAAGTCATGATGGAAATATGGTCAGCTATAGAGAATACAGAGGAAATGAGCAGAAAGGGATGGGATGTGGAGATTGGCTTTTAATTTTTCTGACATTGCATTAGAATATTATAAGTGATATAACTACATACTTCATCATCACATCAAGTAAAAAGTAAAAGGCTTAAGTGACCCTGGAGCTAAAGTTTACAAACTATATTGTGATGCAGAAACGGCTGGTGCTAACTAAACCCACCACAGACTGACCCCTCTTGTTTACTGAGCACCAGGTGGCGCTCTTGGTAAATTAAATGTCTCTGAAACACCCGGGGACAAATAAACCCAAAGGGTCGGAGAGAAACTGGCAGAGAGCGGTCACAGGACCAGCCAGTTCTGATTCAGAGAAAGGAGAGGGCAGCTGGCGATCACAGCGAGCCCAGAGTGTGTGCCTGTCCAAACACACAGGGCCTCATCCCCAGGACACCCCCTCTCCCCAACCTATTTCACCTTCCACTTGGCACAGCTGAGTCTGATGCAAGAGAGAAACCAGCACTCGCATAGAGCAAAACGCGGTAATGCCCGGCCAGTGTGGCTCAGTGGTTGAGTGCCAACCCATGAACCAGGAGGTCTCGGTTAAATTCCCGGTCAGGGCACAGGCCAGGGTTGCAGGCTCCATCCCCAGGCGTGCAGGAGGCAGCCGATCCATGATTCTCCTCATTGATGTTTCTATCCTCTCTTTCTGAAATAAAAAAAAAACAAACATAAAAATACAAAGTATTTAAAAAACAGCAAGATACATACATGAAAACAGAGTGAAGGTAATGGTGGAAATTAAACGTTTGAAAAAACAAAACGCCAGGTAGTGCCCAGCGGGAAGTCTGCCCGACAAGGAAAGCCACGCTTCCCCGCTGTCTCTGAATCACACCCCCCTTCCTTTTAGTGTGTCCATCGCGGCTCCGGGTCGTCTACACTAGCCTGGAAGTTTCCACCGGGCATGCCCTTTGCCCTGCATTCCAGGTCTGCGAGAACAAAGAGGAGCCTCTGAGGTCCTCGGTGTGAGCCAGGGCGACGCTGGGCATTTCTCAAATTCCATCGCTATCTGCTTTCCACAACCCCCGTCAGGAGCGCGGCCTCGTCGCCAGAGTTCTCCGAAAAATCAAAGCTTGCCTCTTCCCACGCTGGATTCCTCTTCAAGACACAACCCATCCCCCTGCCAGCCGTTCCCCGCCAAAGACACATCGCTGACCCCTGAACGTGGCTTTGGACGGTGCGGGTCCACTTACACATGGGTTTCTCTTTCCAGTACAGACTTTTCCTGAGGATCTCAATGCTTTTCTCTAGCTAACGTGATTGTGAGTATACAGTGTATCATACGCATATCAAATACACGTTAGCCGAAACCGGTTTGGCTCAGTGGATAGAGCGTCGGCCTGCGGACTGAAAGGTCCCAGGTTCCATTCCGGTCGGGGGCATATATCTTGCTTTCGGGCACATCCCCAGTAGGGGGCGTGCAGGAGGCGGCTGATCGATGTCTCTCTCTCATCGATGTTTCTGACTTTCTATCCCTATCCCTTCCTCTCTGTGAAAAATCAATAAAAATATATTTAAAAAAAATACATGTTAATCAACCGTTTGCTGCTGGCAAGGCTTCCAGCGAACGGGCTGTGAGTCAAGTTTTGGGGGGGGAGTCTCACTTACCTGTCGTTTCTGACTGGGGATTGGCGCATGAAAGAAGTGGCCGTTCTGTTCTTGATCCTTCCACAATGACCTCCAAGGGGTTAAACTTCCCCCAAACGACAAACCGTCAGCCCTGCCTGGCAACACGGCCCACCCAGCGGAGCGGCAGATGGACCTCGGACCACGACACAGTCAGACCGACCTCCCATCCGCCCAGCACCGTCTGCTCCACACCTAACACGGCAGCGCACGCAGAGACCAGCACACTCCCGGGCCAGGCCGCAGAGGCACTTGCTATGGAGATGTTACACCGAGTGACCCACACGAGGAGAGGAAGTGCGACAAGACTGAACACGGGCTACGAAAAAGACACCGACGATAGCTTTGTCCTGCAGTTCTCCTCAGTGAGGCCGCAACACTGAGCATCCGTCCCCACCCTAGGTCTACACTGTTGGTTTCACTAAATTTTTTTTCCGTGTTTTACATGAACAACGCTGACCTTTTCGTAAAAATGACTGAACTTTCCATAGAAAGAGCCTCTCGTTGAATACAAACGATACGAATGCTTAAACCTGTTGTACGCTGAGATATACAGAAATGTTTCTGTACACTCACATTATTTTGGCCAAGAAGATCAAGGACGGAGAGAGAGAACTGAAGCGGGTGTTCCCCTCAGAACACATGCGGAATACAGATGCCACCCTGCACGTGCTCGGCCTAGGCCCGTGGTCGGCAAACTGCGGCTCACGAGCCACATTCGGCTCTTGGGCCCCTGGAGTGTGGCTCTTCCACCAAATACCATGGCCTGGGCGAGTCTGTTTTGAAGAAGCGGCATTAGAAGAGGTTTAAGTTTAAAAAATGTGGCTCTCCCAAGAAATGTCAGTCGTTGTGCTGTTGATATGTGGCTCTGCTGACTCATGAGTTTGCTGACCACTGGCCTAGGACAGACCTCTAGACACCTGTTCCGTTCAGACGTCATGTGACCAAGTCTGCGAGGCCGTGTGATTTTGCAACATTCCCTTTTTCTGAGAAAAGGAAAACTCACACAACCTGACATTGCCTTGCCGTCCACGTGTGATTTTCGAAGCTAACTGCATGCCTTTTGGTGCTGATCACGAGGCCAGCATCATGGACGGCGACTGAGGCGTCACTAACATTCCGTCTCTGACCACACACATCAGTTTCGAAGCACAGTCTCCCCTAGAGGCTACCCACGGGAAACCAGGTTCTGACCTGCAGATCAGGGGCGTCATAGGAGCGGGAAAACGGAAGAGCAAAGCTCGACGCGCAACCAGCCCCGACGGGAAGCAAAGGAAAGGCCTGAGGAAGGGGCTCTTCTACTCTAGACAGGGGTCGCCACAGGTACTCCCTGGACCCCCGGTGCTCCCCGAGGTCCGGAAGGCTGGCCACCGCTGCTCTCCAGGACACGTGTCACCTGAAAGCGAGGAAAGCCCTCTATCCGGGAACCGGCTGCTGAAGACGGCCTCCAGCTCATGGAGGGCCAGTCTCCGGTGCTTCCTCAAACCATTGAACTTAAAACATAAAACTGCCTTTTTCTCGCTGCGTGTTTTTTTTCCTCAGAAAACATTCCGAACTAAGAGTTATTGGTAGTAAATGGTGATGGTTTTACTGTTATGTTTCATTATTAACAATGTCAACAAAAACAACAGAAGCCACTTTTTTTTTTTAAGAGTTCAAATTAGTGTAAGACGGGGCTACAAAAAAAATCCGATTTCGCAGCTGGTCGTTAAAGTGCTCCTTCTTATAAGTAAAAAGAAAATTGTCAGTCACCGGCAGCAATCATTATCAGAGGTCTTTTAGGGCAAAATTTAATAGTACGAAGAGGTTTTACAAAAATAGATTTGATGCTATTTTGGGGGCGACAATGCTGTAATTTTTTTTTTCCTCTCAATTCAGTTTTGATAAATGGTACCTGATCATACAAAAATTACTTCAAATTCAAACTTGCCTATATAAAAAAGGGAGAGATGACATGGACTCAGCTAGATGGCAGATGTCAGGATGGAACCATGCTACCTAGGGCACTTTTTCATGTCCGGGTGTGGAGACCACTCTCAGCGGGCAGCTCATGTCCTTCCAGAAGCGATCACGGGTCCGCAGTCGGTCATGCAGTACAAAGCCACGCGGTCAAATCTTCTTTCTGATGCAACACAAAGAGGTTGTTTCCTTAGCGAAAGGCCAGCGGGCTGGCTCTTTTTCTTCACGCCACTTACGTGTCGACACAAGTTGACCAACAGCGTGTCAACCGTCGGTGGAGGCGGAGGCGAGTATGGCTGGGTCAGAGTCTCTCTATAAGACGTCTTTGCTGATGGCATCAGAAGGCTTATTTAGTTCAACCCTCACACCTTTCTCACCTGCGGGGTCAAACAGAAAGCGACAGCGAGAAGTCATTCATCAGGCACCGGCCAGCCGCTGCGACTGCCCCTCCCCACCCCCCTCCCGGTCCTAACGGTGTGCGCAGGTCTCAACGTGGCCAACGTGCGTCATCTGGACTCACGCCTGCACTTCCTTCCACACCTCCCCGTGGGCACCGCGCTAGGATGCAGCGTCCCTCTGAGATAGCAATCTTTCAGAGGGCAAAGGCATTCTCTACTTTTTCATTTAAAAAGCCATTTGACTGGTCATAAAAGAACAGTGTGTTCTGCAGCGCTAGAGCACACACACCACGTGGCTCTGCCGAAAATGACTTTAAAACCTAGGAACATGCAATGTGTCCGGTTTCGTAAAAGGAGGATCTGGGATGATCAAGGCTCATGGAAACAGCTAGTGCATCGGCAGCACGCAGACTGAGCCGACTGTGGAGATACAGGTTAGAGCAGTGGTTCTCAACCTGGGGGTCGAACGACACTTTCACAGGGGTCGCCTAAGACCATCAGAAAACACAGGTATTTACATTATAATTCATAACCATTGCAAAATTACAGTTATGAAGTATGGTTGGGGGTCACCACCACATGAGGAGCTGTATTAAAGGGTCGAGGCATTAGAAAGGTTGAAAACCACTGGGTTAGAGGAAGGACAGGCAAGGTCCATCAGATGGGAGCTAAAACCAGCAGCTCAGGGAGACGGGCCTAAGGAGGGTGGAGGCGGGTAGGCCGGCATCCCAAGGACCCTCATGCCGAGCAGTGAGCGACCTCCGGCCCCACGCACACATGCTCCCGCGCCCGCTGAGTGACGGATGCTGGCGCTTCCACTCCTCTGTGCCCTTTCTCTTCACACCCACGTCAGACCTGGAGGACTAGGGGGGTGTGTGCGTTTCAAAAGGAAAGAGTTAACTTCCTTCTAGGGGCACGTGAGAGCTCAGCAACTGGCGACCGAGCGGGCTGATGGCACAGAAACTCAGCTGGTGCCGACACCGGTGTGGCTCAGTGGATAGAGCATCTGCCTGTGGACTGAAAGGTCCCAGGTTCGATTCTGGTGGGGGGCATGTACCTTGCTTGCGGGCACATCTCCAGTGTGGGGCGTGCAGGAGGCGGCTGATCGATGTCTCTCTCTCCTCGATGTTTCTGACTTTCTATCACTCTCCCTTCCTCTCTGTCAATAAAATATATTTTTTTTAAAAAGAAACTCGGCTGGTGCTGGAACAGCCTCAGACTCCTGTGCCTCATCCTTCCCTCCACTGGGACAACTGCAGCTGCAGGTACCACCGCAGCTGACTTCAGAGGCGCCCTCTTTGAAATAAGGGATCGAGGACTCGGACCAAAACCAGGACGGTGGGCACTGCCCTCCCAGCGCCCCCTGGCCCCCGGTGCTGTTTACCTGTTTGATATTTTACTTTAGCTCGGGCTCTCTCATCTGCATCAAAATACCACACAGTTATTGCGTACCTGAAAGAAAATGTACAACAGGGTGAGAACGGTCACGCTGGGGGAGGGTGGCGTGCTGTCAGCGGTCTACAAACATGTCACGTCACCATCACGCCTCGTCGGAAAGTTGCCGGGATCCATGAGCCACAGCAGGGAAGCGGGGCAGCTGAAGGGGTGGCCCTCAGAGGGCTTCCTGGCTGCCTCCTGAGCTACATGATGGTGGTCGGCCAGCCCCCGGCCCACACCAGGTACTAAGGGGTCAGGACCGGCTGGGGCGCCTTCCGGAGCGGAAGCTCGGGGGGCAGAGAAGAGCCAAGGACCTGGGGCCGCGGCTCCACTGGGGCAGGAAGGACAGCACTGCATGGCCCTCAACTGTCATGGCGGATGCTTACGATTTAGAACCGCGAGTCACCGAGAGAGAGCTGAAATATGCCAGGAATTCTTTAGGACTTTCATCGACATGGTTGTTGTGTCTTTAAACACACAGTTTAGCTGAGCTTCATCTTTCTGAAAATGTCACTTGTTTGGAATATATCATTCCACACACACATGAGGACTCTCTGCTTTATTAAATATACCCAGGACACAGTTACCCCCTTTGGTATAAAAAATGGGGGAAGCCGAAACCGGTTTGGCACAGTGGATAGAGCATCAGCCTGGGGACTGAAAGGTCCCAGGTTCGATTCCGGTCAAGGGCACGTACATTGGTTGCAGGCACATCCCCAGTGGGGGGCATGCAGGAGGCAGCTGATCGATGTCTGTCTCTCATTGATGTTTCTGGCTTTCTATCCCTTTCCCTTCCTCTCTGTGAAAAATCA
>PVJN01064920.1:0-10392 GCA_004026805.1 Lasiurus borealis | reverse complement strand
TTGCTGTTCCCAGCTCCCTCATTCTATGGAAATAAGCCTTCTGCTGGTCTGCAGCCCTGTGCTTCCTCCAAGGTCCCCTAATTTCTAAATTTTCCTAAACCTGTCTTTTTCACCCTAAAAATTCCTGTTTCAGTGACACCTTCAGATCCCCCTCTGCCCCTGCCCACACTCCAGCATCACACTCCATGTCCCATGCTGCCCACACCACTGTTAGCCCCTTTCAGTGTTTGTTTTTTCTTATCCACCATGACCCGGTCTTCATTTAATTCTCATCCAGAGGTGTCCTTTCTTTCTCAGGCTGCTTGCACAGGCGACACGCAGCCTTGGGGAGTGTGGCATGTTGTCATTGTTTGCTTGATTTCTTAATACCCTTCTCCTGCCCGAAGGGTTGCGTGACAAGGATTTAAAAAAAATTAGATCTCTGTGGTTTCCCCTGCTCTTTCATTCCCGCCTCTTCCACCATGAAAGGAATAATGATGCTTGTACTGTGTGCAACCCCCACCTCACCTTGGGGGCTGCTCCTTGTCAAGCTGCATTGCTTCACCCCCCTAAGGTTTCACCCATCACCGGAGCCCGGTCTCTGGCAGGGCAAGCGAGGCTCCCAGGAGCCCTGCAGTTTGACATGCCGCCTAGCAAACTCCCGATATACATAGAAGCCACTTGGACATAAGGTCTTGTAACCCGAACACACTCTCCCACAGAGATCAATGCATGGAAAACCCGCTTCTCATGGTAAACGATGTCTTCAGAAGTAAGCCGTCTGCTGTTTATAGCATTTCAGGTTTTGCAGGAAAACGATGCCTCTGTAGCAGTGAGAATGTTAGCAAGCAAAACCTGAGCAAGTTGCTACAGTAGGACTGTTTAGTGCGCTGTCCAGAGCAGAGGGAACCTAACAGTTGTGAATTTAGGGGTGAAGGAGAAGGAAAGGATGATAATTTGTACCCAAAGAATCTAGGATTTTTAACAATTTTATTGTAGTAAAATATATATTAGTTAGGGTATTAAGTTAAGCTGCTATAATAAAAAGAGCCTCAAAATTCAATGGGTTTACTTTTCTCTTTTGTGACTATCCAGAGATAGGCTGATTGCTAGGTAGCCCAGCTCTGTAAGGTCATCGAGGGTCTCAGACTAATTTTCTAGAGTTTTGGCCTTGTCCACATGGTCCCTGCCAATTCATGGGTACTATTCCAGATGATAAAGGAGTATGGACACAAATATTTTAAGGGCAAGACCAAGAAGTTGGGGTGATTATTTCTCCTGAAATTCCCTTGGCAAGAACTTGGTCCTATAGCCACGCTTAGAAAGCTGGGAAAAGTATGCTAATTGGAGGTTGGAGTAACACACACTGGAGTCTAATACTAAAAGGAGAAAAGAATAGATACCGGAAACTAATTAGCAAATTTCACAACCCAAAAGAAAATCTTTCAGATGATCCAATGAATCCCTTACTTCAAATGAATCTTTAAACAGCAACAAGCCTCTCTCTTCTCCCAGAAAATATTTTTCATGAACCACACAGTGAATTAAGATGGCTTCAGAAAAAGGAGGCAGCTCAGGTCCTTTAAGCTGATCACTAGAATAAAGCAGCTTCCTTGTTTGCCGAGGCTTCAGGCAACGGATATCTCATATTTCCCCTCCAAGGAAGCCAGAGGAACAATGACTATCAGCGCACTGAACAATAGACATTTTATTCTGTAAAGGCATAGAAATTCTACCTGGAGGCTTCGCTGACACGGCTTCTCAGTCTTCCCTGAGATTTAATACAGGAAATAAATTCAATTCCAGCACTTAGTGCCTGCCTCACCATGGGCTCCCGGTAAATGGTTGCTGAGTAAATGCTTTAGAGTGGCCTCTCCATGGCCGGAGAGAGCGCAGAGGAGGGAATCGGCTTTCACCAGCACAAATGGTTCTCTTACCAGGTTCATGCAAAGAGAATAGGAGGTGGGCTTCATTCGCTCTGCCAGGCCTTGCCAAGCCGAGTAGGATCCCTGCTATGCTCATGTGGGGATGTGGACAGGATTTCTACAAAGTCCTTTATTTCTCTACCACTTGAGTGGTTAAAAGTTGGGGGATCAGTATCACAAATGCAATCCTGTCCTATTAGTTGTTTGACAAATATATAAAACAGCTGGAGATCACTAGAGACCCCCGCAAGCTTCCTGGGACAGTTTTCAGAAGGTGGTTGGTTCAGGGCACGAAGCTAGAGAGGCCAAAATTCAGACTCAGGCTGGGAAGCCAGGCCAGTGAGAAGCCAGGAGGCAGCCAAGAGATAGGGATGTGTCAACAGAAGGTGAGGAGGCAGGGGGTGGGGGTGGTGGGAGAGTAGGTGCCCAGCACCCAGGAACCCAGGAGCCAGGTGCTGCCTGCAGGTGCTACAGATAAAACAGGGGCTGCTCACATAGCCGGGAGACAGGTCTGCAAGACCAGGATAATCCTTAAGAGCAACAGCAACCTGTGGAAAACACACCTTGCTATTCATTCAATGGACGCTTCTGAGGTCAGTGTGGTCATCAACTCCATTTTACAGATGAGGAAACAGACCTGAGGAGGTTAAATAAATGTCTGTGTTTGCTCAAGTACCCGGGGCTGAGCCAGGACTCCATCTCAAACCTGGAGGACTCCAGAGCATGAGAGGGAAGGTGCAGCAAAACTGCGCAGGAGGGTACTGTTGAGCTGAGGCAGGGGGAGGCATCCACCAGCAAGTCAGTCCACAGCCAGGAGCAAGAACCACCTAGCAGGAAGGGTGATGAGGGGACTGTGAAGAGCAGGTGTGACAGGGAGAGCTAACCCAGAAGACACCAGCAGGCCTCAACATGAGTAGAGAATCACAAAGCAGAAGTTGTGGGAGGGGCACCAGCAGAAAACAGTCAGATGATTGGCATTGTCTGCAGGCTCCTTCTGCGCACAGCTCCCTTATATGTCAGTGTTTTCCCAGACTTTGACTTAGATTTCCTTCCCCTCCCCCTCTTTCCTCTTCCATCCCCTTTCCCCTCCTCTTCTTCTCCTCAAGGTGTTCTTGTCCATCCTCCCATTTAAACCTCTCTGCTGACTGCATTCATGTACAGCCAACTACTTGTGAAATATCTCCCAAGGCTGTGCCACAGCAGCAAGCTGTCCAAATGAATGTTAACCCACACACCTCCCTTCAGCAGGATACTAAACCCTCTAAACTCTACTGTTACAGAAAACTGGAATAATCAAACTATGCTCAGAGAGTTTGGAGTTACATTTATTATGCGCGGGTCCAGAGAAAAATATTTCTCAAATTCTGTGCCCCAACATGCAGAAATTTTCCATATTTATATGTTTTTACCTTCTTTGTCTCCTAAATATGTTTCCCACCCATTTGCAAGTTCTTAAAGGGCCCTATGTGCTGAGGCCTTGAGACCTCAACCAAAGGCTTGGCCTGGTGCCAGCACTGATAATTTTGTTCAGGGAAGGTTTAGTGGCCTCTCTGAAGTGAGAATAGTCTCATTTTCCTTATTATTTAAGCAAGCAAAGATTTGTAGAAGCCAATAGCAAGGTTAAAATTTCAAACAGCACTTTTTCTATAAGATGGATGCTTCACTACTTCCAATATCTCAAGTCCCCTTCCAACTACCTTGCTTTAGTTCACACTCGTCTCAACTGGACCTTCTGCATTGGTCTCCCCATTCTGGTCCAATCTCCATAGAAAACCCCAAGAAGCTAAGCAAACCGTATCTTTCCACACACCCTCATTTGAATCCTTTGGTTACTCCCCTCACCTACCAGAATCCCTGAGCTCCTGAGAGCAGCATGAATGGTGTAGTAATAATAATAATAAGGATAAAATATAAATATAAAATAAGAATTGAGTGTGACATATTAAAGAGTGAAATGAAGTGTAAACGTCCTTAAAAGAGATGTGCATGTAAGAAATAGATAAAGAAGTTTGTACCCCACATACGACCAGATAGCAGGACTCCTGGGACCTGCTGATAAGACACACTGAAGACACACTGAAGACGTCTGCTTGAGCACATAAAAGCATCAAGCCCCGAAGGAGATTAGAGCCACTTGTCTGCTCCTCCACAGATGGTCGCTCTCAGCTCCCCTTCCTGCACCAGCCTGAGCTCTGCTGTGGACTGTGGGTCTGAACCGTGAGCCACAAGCCGAGGACTCTACGAGGTGCCGAGCCGCAGCTGCAACATCCAACGTCCAGTGTATGTGTCTGTCAGATCTCCGGGTGGATCTCCGGGTGGCCTGCCGAGGTCTGGAAACCACCAGGACTCTGGTAAATAAACCGTATGTGATTCGTGCATTGCAGGGCTGTCTCTTGTGTAATTTATGCTCAAACAATATCTAATAAGTGCCTTAGTCATCCATATAAGTCCAACCTATTGGCAGAGGATAATCTTGGCCACTTGTGATTACATCCCTAGAGGAGAAATTGGGACAATGGCCAAGTCTGGGACATCAGGTCCTTGTTCCTCTTTGGTGGCCCCCACAGGGAGCGTGCTGCCCCTGTGCTGGTCCCTCTTCTTTTTCCTCACTTGCTGGACTGGCTAATCCCTACTCTTTCTCTGAGCCAAGCCCTGCCACCATAGCAGAAAGTCTTTCCTGACTCATTCCCTCTGGTCTTCAGTCTATGATTTCACCTACTTGTCACCTCCATTTACTCCCTCCTTTCCTTCCTTCTTCTCCTTTCCTTTTTCTTCCTTCCTTCCTTCCTTCCTTCCTTCCTTCCTTCCTTCCTTCCTTCCTTCCTTCCTTCTTTCCTTCCTTTCTCCCCTCCCCCTCTCTTTCACTTCTAATATGAAAATTTTAAAATATACCAGGAGAATAGTATAATAAACTCCCATGTACCCACCACCAGCTTGAACAATGATCAATTCCTGGGCAACCTTTTTGGATCTAGACATGAGAAACCCCTTCCCATACACACACACTGGGTCAGTTTGAAGTCAATTCTAGATATCATATTGTTCCATCCATAAACATTTTGGTATCTGTGTCTAAAAGATGAGGGCTCTTTTTAAAATGGCCACAATATCATCAACGTATCTTGTTAAATATTTTCTGATTATCTCACAAATGTTCTTTTTAATAGGTAGTTTGCTCGAATCAGGATCCAGATGAAGTCCCACATGGCAATTGATTGATATGCCTGCTAAGTCCTTAATGTATAGATTCTCCCTCTAATTATCCTTCTAATTTTGGCCCTTACAATGCACTTATTGAGGAAACCAGGCTTTGTCCTACAGTTGCTGATGGTGTTTGCATAATATCTTTTACTAATAATACGATGCCTGTCCGTAGGCTTCCTGTCAGGTCTATCCTGGCTCACTCTCCATAGAGAACCTGAAGGAGCTAAGCAAACTGTGTATCTTCCTAACAGGTTTTCTCACTGTTTACATCTCCAGACGGTAATCACCTTTTACCTCTGTACTCTCAGGCCCTGGAACAATGCCTTCCATACAGGAAGGAAGAAAGAAAAGAAGGAAGGAAAGAAGGGAAGAAGGAAGGGAGGGAGGAACAAAGGAAGAGGGGAGAGAGGAAGGAAGGAACGAATGAAGGAAGGAAAGAAGGAAGGGATGGAGAAAGGAAGGGAGGAAGGAAGAAAGGAAGGGAGGAAGGGAAAAGGAAGGAAGGGAAGAAGGAAGGAAGGAAAAAGTGGAGGAAGAAGGGAGGGAGGAAGAAAGGGAGGGAAGGAGAAATAAAGGAAGAGAGGGTGGGAAGAAGGAAAGGAGGGAGGGAGGAAGAAAAGAAGGAAAGAAGGAAGGAAGGGGGAAGGAAGAGGAAAAGGAAGGAATAAAGGAAGGAAGGGAAGAAGGAAGGAAGGGAAAAAGGAAGGAAGAAAGGGAAGAAGGGAGGGAGCAAGGAAGGAAGAGGGAAAGAGAGAAGGAAGGGAAAAAGGAAGAAAGGAAGGGAAAAGGGAAGAAAGGAAGGAAGGAAAGGAGGAAAAAAAAAGAAAAGAAGGAAGCAAGGAAAGAAAGATGTTAATGTAAAAAAACCATTGAAACCTGTAAAGAATTTTTGTGAGTTTATTTGAGCCAAACTGTTGACATATGCCAGTAAGCAGAACCTCAATGAATTGAGATAGTGCTCCGAAGAATGGCAGGTTACATTTGTATTTATACAGTGCAATCAAAGGAGGGAGGTAGAAGGGTTAAATGAAATTCTTTGGTGATGAATTAAGGAGGTGGGATAAAGCAAAGCAGTGGAAAGCCCCTGGGATTGGATAAAAAGTAAAATGATGGACACATATTAAGGTGAGTGCAGGAACAATTAACATGATAATGAAGTAATTTGTGGTATCTGTCCTGGCGCCTACCACAGCTGGTTATGCCCAGGGGCTCCAGAAAAAGGGAAGTTACAAGTTACCCAGACATCTCACAGATATATTATCTCAGAGGCAAAAAGGCAAATGGGCTCAGTAAAGATCTAAATTGATCTTTGTCAAGGAAAATATTGGCCTAGGATGGGACTACCCACTATAACCTGTTTGTAATTAAATATTTAATTTTCAGACCATCTTTTGTGGTTATTTTAGGTCTCTGAGTTTGCAAGACTGCCACACAGGCTTCCCCTGAGCTTGTCAGGTTAGCATGTGGATCCTTTCGTCCACAAAGGAAAGAAGGAAGGATGGGGAAATAAAGGGAGAGAATAGTCTCAAAGGGCCAGATGTGACCGTGGGCCAGTGTTTCTCAGTGGAGTCTGCAGACCAGAATCACCTCTGGTAAACCTGTCAAAACCATAGCTCCTGGGCCTGCTAACACCAGCAGCTCTAAGCTGCAAGCCTGGGAACATGCTGTCCTTGTCTCTCTCTGTGGGTCCGAGTCACCCCATCTGTGCAGAGAGGGCCCTTTCACTAAGGCTCCTGCCAACTCCAGCTCGCTGGGCCCCAGGCAGGTTTCTGTGATTGAAGAATGGGGACCACTTCAAATTATCTGCACCTGGAAAGATGAAAACTGAGGTTAACACTCAGTACCTGACATTGTTACTAAAGTCAACTAGATTCATGTTTTAATGAGTTTGCCCCATCCAGGTGTGGGCTTCTTCAGCCTCCAGTGTCCAGTCTCTTGGGGTGGGCAATGTGAGCCACCTGGCATGGAGCCCTGGGTATTCCGACTGTCTGGCATGCTACTGGTCAATCCCTTCTCTTGGCTGCCCCTCCCCCACCCCCAAATCATGGCCACACATTCCAGAGTCTGACACAAAATCCAGACCTTCCCCTCCATCCCAGTACCCTCCCCTCTTCCCATCCTCAGGGCTGTGGACTTTCCTTTTTTTCCTTTAATTATTATTTGTTTTTTGTTTTGTTTTTTAATCTTTCCAATGGCTTTCACCCCCAGGGACAGTTCTCCTCACTGAGCCCATTTGAATTAATTTTGCAGGGACAATAGCACAAGACAATGTATCAAATGCTGTATTAAAATCAAGATGTATTGCCTCTCTCTCATTCTTCCTATCCCTTAATTTCTTAGTTCCCTCAAAGGCACAATCAAGCGTGTCTGGCATAATTTGTTCTTTTAAACCCAGACTGCTCATGGCATGCACTTGCAGTTTTAGAAAGATTTTTGGCAGTGTTTTATTTCCATAATACTTTTTTTTTTAAATTGGATTTGATGAGTGAGTCTCAACGATTAAGGTGGACCTCGGGGCCCATGTTCCTCCACTGAGGCCTTCTCCTGGACTTTGTCCATCCTATACAGTCCTCACCCTCTGGCTGCATCCCAGCCATATCCACTTGGATTGTTTAAGCCACCCCGCTTCAGGTACTTTGCCATGGCAGCCCCGGAAGCTAATACTGAAGTGTGGTAGCAGTCATCTCAGGTAGAAACTGCTGTTTGGGTTCTTACTTATTTGTTTGTAAAGCAATATAAAGTTACTTTGATTTTCTGAACCTATGTATGCTCTCCCAGCACTCCATTGATGATGGTTTGAATATCCCATTGATTGTGATCTCACTGGTCATGGAAGCACATTCTTCTGGGAACCAGGACAGCTCAATTATCCTAAATTGTCTCAGTAGCTACGAATAACGACTTTCGGTTGACTCAGTGGTCCGGGAATCTGGAAGCACAGTTATTCTAAATGGTCCCAGTGGTCCCAGATAAAGTGTTTCTGTTGATTCGGTGATTCGTAGATACTTTAGATAACTAACTAACTTGCTCAATTTCACTTCTGTAACTGAACCAGGTTTCTCATTCCAGACCCAAAGATGTAATCAATACTTTCGTGATATTCTGCCAATATAAGCCAGATGTGGCAAGCTGTTTGGGGTTGTGAGGTTTGGAGTGCTGAATGAAATGAGATAATGCTCTCCAGCTTTTAATAAATGACTCCATAATTCATCTTCTTGAGGCGTCTTTTGTAAGATGGGGGTACACTACAACAATACGAGGGGTAAGAATGGGGGCTCTGCAGTCAGATGGACCTGAACTTGACATCTTGTTTCACAGTTCATTAGGCACGTGACCTTGGACAAGTTTTAGTATGACCTCTTCCAGCATGCAGGAGGCACGCTGCCTACTTTGAAGAACGGTTTCCCAAGCAGAGAATACAAGTTGAGACATTGGAAGGACCTCAGGTTGCTTTTGAGTTGCCCCACCATTGTACACATGAGGAAAAGACTGTGCTGTTTGCTGCAGAGCAGCGCTGACATTTTGAGCTACATAATGCTTTGTCGTGGGAGCTGCCCTGTGCGTTGCAGAGTGTGAAGCAACCCTGCCCTCTACCCACTAGACACCAGCAGCCCCTAGAAACTGGCAGTACCTCTCCCCTCAAGTTTCAGCAAAAGAAAATGTCTCCAGGAATAGCTCATTGTCCCCTGAGGACAAAATCATCCTGACTCAGAACCATAGCTGTAGAGAGAGAAACACACACACACACACACACACACACACACACACACACACACACATGCACACACACGGAACAAACATGTGGGAACAGAAATAGACCAGGCACTTGTTTATTACTCGTGGAGGGAGCCAGCTTGCACAGTAGCAAAGAATAAGGCTCTGTAGTGATATATATCTGGCTTCAAATTTCAATTCTCATTCACCAGCTTTGTGACCTTGGATAAAAGATGAAAATCAAGTCATACCACCCCCTGCTTAAAACAACCCTCCACTAGCTTCCCATTGATCTTAAAATGAAATATATGCTCCTTACCACAAGCTACCAGACTACAGTCTCATTTTCTCGCCTTCCCCACTGTCACTCGCTCTGTTGCAGCCACTTTGAGCTCCGCTCTGTCCCCTGAGTATGCAGAGCCTCGCTCCCACCTCAAGGCTATTGTACTTGCTGTCCTCCCGGCTAGGCCACCCTTTCCACAGATGGTGGTGCATCTGGCTCTTTTTCATCACTCCCATCTCAGCTCAAATGTCACCTCCTCAGAAATGCTTTCCCTGCACTAGACTTTGGGTGGTGAGCACAGAATGCAATATACGGATGATGTATTACAGAATTGTACAATTGAAACTTCTATGTTGTTAACCAATATCACCCAACACATTTAATAAAAAGCATTTTCACTTGTTTTAAAAGGAAAAAATGCCTCTCTGACCACCCCAGCTAAAGCAGCTGTCCCTATTCCGTCACTGTCGGTGAAGGCCTTGTCCTGTTCTATTCTTCATTACCCTGCCGAGCACTCCCATTTCTTTACTTTGTCTTTGTTTATTGCCAGTCTTTCCCACAACATTGTAAGAAGGGAAGGGTCTATGACAGCCAGTGTTGGACAAGTGATATACTTTCATAGCTCTGTGGGGAAGGTGAAATCCTATCTAATAAAAGAGTAACATGCAAATTGACCATACCTCCACTACACCCATAAGCCATGCCCACCAGCCAATCAGGAGCAAGTATGCAAATTAACCCAACCAAGATGACTACGGCCACAGAGAGAGCAGGAGGGAGACTTGGGTTGCCCCCAGCGATGGAAGAAGCCAAGCTTTCCACACACCCTGGACATCCCAGGCCTCTGCTAAGGCAACAAAGTTTCAATGGCTGCTGCCACAGAGAGAGCAAAAGGTTTGGCTCTGCTCCAGGCTACAAAGTTTCAATTGTAGAAGATAAATAAATCCCAGATACCAGGGCCTTCGCTTGGGTCTCTGGGGGCATGGCCAGTCTGAAAACCATCACAGGCCCCTCACTAGGCCACCCCACACCCCAAGGGAACACTGCCCTGATCCAGGACACCCTTCAGGGCAAACCAGCTGGCCTCCACCTGTGTACCAAGCCTCTATCATATCTAATAAAAGAGTAATATGCATATTGATCATCACTCCAACACACAAGATGACTGCCCCCATGTGGACACAAGATGGCCACCACAAGATGGCCAGCAGGGGAGGGCAATTGGCAGGAACCGGGCTTGCAAGGGCAGTCAGTTGGGGGTGATCAAGCCTGCAGGGGTGGGCAGTT
>PVJN01064919.1:0-10392 GCA_004026805.1 Lasiurus borealis | reverse complement strand
CGCCCCTCCCTCCTCCGGTTCACCCCTGGCCGTGCTGAGTGTGGCACGGTTCTCAGGTGAGGATAAAAAAAAAAAAAACTTCAAGGAAGAAAATGATGCCAACAGTATGGCGTCATTTGCAAGGAAGGATGGTAAGCAAATAAATGGTAACTGTAGCAGTAAATTCAAAATGTCTTTTGCTGAGTTTAAAAAAATATATATCCTAAACAGCACTCTGAGCTCAGAGGGAGAGAAATTGAGCTAAATTCTAGAAGAGGATAGAAAATATAGGTCAACTTAGAGATTTTAGGTTAACAATGGACACAGATGCCCTAACCCAGTGGTTGGCAAACTTCGGCTCTTTGGCCCCTTGAGTGTGGCTTTTCCACAAAATACCACGGCCTGGGTGAGTCTTATGTTGAAGAAGTGGCGTAAGAAGAAGTTTAAGTTTAAAAAATTTGGCTCTCAAAAGAAACTTCAATCATTGTAATGTTGATATTTGGCTCTGTTGACTAATGAGTTTGCCGACCACTGCCCTGTTTGGCTCAGTGGATAGAGCGTGGGCCTGCGGACTGATAGGTCCCAGGTTCAATTCCAGTTAAGGGCACATCCCCAGTAGGGGGTGTGCAGGAGGCAGCTGATCGATGTTTCTCATTGATGATTCTAACTCTCTCTCCCTTTCTCTCTGTAAAAAAAAAAAAGTCAATAAAATATATTTTAAAAAACAAACAAACAATGGACACAGATACCAGGGAAGTGAGGGCATGAGCCGGGGGGAGGGGAGGAGAGAATGGGGGAAGAAGGACTCATAGGTAATACCTTAATCAGTAAAGAAAGAGAAGATTTTAGGTTAAATATTATCTGACAAACTTTGAAGACAACCACTGAAAGAATAAAAATAGCTTGCAAGCATTTCAGCTGTGAAGAGAGGGAAAAAATGAACGGCCGGAAAGTATTGGATCCATTGTTTTAACAGACAAGGGTGAGGGATGACAGGAATGGCCAGGTGAAAAGAAAACCGCTCTGCTCTTCACGCGAGGCGAGGCTGGGTGGCAGGGACGTGGAGAGAGAAGCCTCCGGCCCTCTCGGGGGTTGAACACGAGAGTGACTGGCCACACCTGTGTGAGAGGGCCAGCCGTGGGGCTGAGAGGACACTTCACACAGTCTAGGCCAGTGGTCGGCAAACTGCAGCTCACAAGCCACATGCGGCTCTTTGGCCCCTCATGTATGGCTCTTCCACAAAACACCACGGCCTGGCGAAGTCTATGTTGAAGAAGTGGCGTTAGAAGAAGTTTAAGTTTAAAAAAATTTGGCTCTTAAGGTAAATTTCAATCGTTGTCCTGTTGACATTTGGCTCTGTGGACAGATGAGTTTGCCGACCACTGGGCTAGGCCAGACGGGACCAGCACCCGAGCCAAGGCTGTGTCAATGACAGCAGGGCAGGCAGGGAGGCCTGGCAGGTGAGAAAGGCATCTTGGCTCTCCTGAGAGAGAGCCCCCGATGGGTAATCTCTTCAAGTCAAAATGACAGCCACCACCCGGCCCGGGGGCGTGGCTCAGGGGGTGAGCATCGACCTATGAACCAGGAGGTCACGGTTCGACTCCTGTTCAGGGCAGATGCCCTGGTTACAGGCATGATCCCCAGTGTGGGCCATGCAGGAGGCAGCCAATCAATGACTCGCTCTCATCGTGGATGTTTCTCTCTCCCTCTTCCTTCCTCTCTGAAATCAATTTAAAAAATTAAAAAAAAAAAAAGACAGCCACAGCCGCCGATCTCACATGAGGAGACAGAAGCACCCGTTCCATGCCAAGCCTGGATTCTGGGCTCCACATCAAGGCATCAAGGACCGTCTTCCCTCACAGGTCGCATCATCCATGCTCTAGGCCAGCAGTCGGCAAACTCATGAGTCCACAGAGCCAAATATCAACAGTAACAACGACTGACATTTCTTTGGAGAGCCGAAAACCGACTTCTGCTCACGGGCCACGAAGTTTCAATCGCACTCTTTGTGCACACCCACATGTGGTATATTGTGGAAGAGCCACGCTCAAGGGGCCAAAAGGCCGCATGTGGCTCTCGAGCCGCCGTTTGCCGACCGCCGCTCTAGGCAGCCTGCCCTGGTGGGAGGGTACCTGTCCCCTGGTCGCCTTGACAACCTGCCTCTGCAATTGTCATTTGAAGCTCTCCTCCCTGGCAGCGGGACAGACGCTGAGCAGAGGAGAGAGAAACACACGCGCTACCTTAAAACCACCACGTCCGCTGTCACTGCCACAGAATTCCTTCCGCTTGAAGGGAGCGTGGCTGACTCCCCCTCCTGCTCTTCCTTCTGCGCACCCCTCAGCAGGAGGCAGGCGGTCCTACTGTTTGCTTAGGTCAGGCACGCAGCCCTTCCCACCTTTCCATTGACAGATGAGGGGCAGCGAGCGGCCAGATGTGGCTGCCCACGGTCCCGCAGCCGTCAGCGGCCGGCCACGCCGAGAATGGAAACCAGTTGTCTCTCTGATGTCAGGTGTGAATCTGCAAAGAGGCAGAGAGCGGAAGAGAAAGCGGCCGACTCCAGCCTGTGTTTCCATCCACCCCCGCCCCCTGCTCTTCCTCCTTCATGTAAAGAGCTTCGGTTTTCTTCCAACCAATAAGGAAGATTCTGAGACGACCATAGAACCTTGCATTTTGATTTTTAACAGATTTCTCGAGCTCAAGTGTCACAAGGCAGTTCTTGGGGGAAAAGACCAACATCCTCACCATAGTAGTTAGTGAAAGAGAAAATAGAGGAGGAAAGCATCCAAGAATTTCTTATTTAAGAGAACTTGCCCCACCTGATAAACACCGATTTATATGCTTGGAAGGACCACCGAGGGCCCATCGCAGAAGCCACAGGCTACATATCTGGACCGGTGATGTTTCTAGACACTGTGGGTACAGAAAACAGTCTGAAAAGCTTCTCAAGAGAGACGGGTGGGTGCTCAAGGTCCTATAACAAGGAGCAGGAATCAGGAGGACCTGGGTTTCTCCACAGTCATCCTGGAAGCTAGAACACGTAGACCCTTGCTTTCGATTTTCTGGGCGAAAAGCATTTTCAACCTAGAATTTGGTCAGACTCTCCAACAAGGACATTTCCAACACGCCCGGTCTTAAATATTTGCCACCGAATGAGAGATGCTGAGAATGGCTAGCTAACCTCCGGATTTGGCTGAAGCCCAAAGCCACCACCATCCAATGAACTCCTGAGACACGTGACTACATCAGACATTTTATTTATTTATTTTAACTATATTTTAATTGATTTTTCACAGAGAGGAAGGGAGAGGGATAGAAAGTTAGAAACATCGATGAGAGAGACATCGATCAGCCGTCCCCTGCATGCCCCCCACTGGGGATGTGCCCACAACCAATGCACGTGCCCTCGACCAGAATCAAACCTGGGACCCCCTCAGTCCACAGGCAGATGCTCTATCGACTGAGCCAAACCGGTCTCGGCCAGACATTTTATTTTTAAAGAAGACTACTTAACATGTTTTGAGTATTCCAGGTTTTAGAGGTTAGTTTTTAAAGTTTGAAGTTAGGACCAGTAGCCATCATTTGTCAGCCTCAGAGGCTGCGCGATGACACCTGTGGTCACTGTGTTTGTCACACACAGATGCCCACTTCCCGCCGGGGTGTGGGGCGGGGTGGGGGGAGAGAAAGGTATTTTTAGTGTCTCTTTGCCAGTACTGGGGACCCGAGGGGTACTCCCAAGTCCTTATTCTTTTCTTTTCTCCACATAATGAAGGTAATGTCGATTTCATTTTCAACTCCTACTTAGAGATTTGGTTGCTGATAAAGATGCTACTTAACTGAAGTTCTGTACTTGTCGGAATGTCTTCCTAACGAAACTTCAGATTTTTGTCCGGACACAAATTTGTACTTTATGAAACCTTGGATAAACAGATAAGGAAATAAAAATAACAAGACCAGCTTCCAGAAAAGCATCTGCATTGAAGATTTTATTGCACGCATGCCCAATTCAGCCTTTTCCCTAGAGAAGAAAGAGAGAGGGGTAGGGTATCTTTTTTTTTTTTTTTCTAACAGGCATAACTTAAGAAAAAAGGGCACTGTCGAGGTTCATTGTTCCGGTGACTTCTACAGCGGAGTCTAGCAAATGAATTCGTTTCTCTGCAAATCAGCTTGTGAGTGTTAGCAAATCCCACTCAGCTGGTATTACTACCTAGTAAGTCATTTTTTAAAAAATAATCAAGTCTGCTTTTTCATCTTGTTTGACTATCTCACATAAATAAATGACAAAACAATTCCAGAGTCGCGTACTTTCTTTTTGGCTAAAGAAGAAAAACGAGGGAAATGGCCCACTGTTTTGTTTCAGCCTGTAATTCTGTTCAAATGTGCTGTTATAATGTCATTCTTTTTTTTTTAATATATTTTGTTGATTTTCTACAAAGAGGAAAGGAAAGAGAGTTAGAAACATCGATGAGAGAAAGACATTTATCAGCCGCCTCCTGCACGCCTCCACTGGGGATGTGCCCACAACCAAGGTACATGCTCTTGACGGTAATCAAACCTGGGACCTTTCAGTCTGCAGGCCGATGCTCTATCCACTGAGCCAAACCGGTTTTGGCTATAATGTCATTCTTAACACAGCTTCAGGATGTATATGAATTTCATTTTGCTTGTGATTCCTAAATCACTTTCTTCACGATGATTTTTCTAATGGCAACCTAAAGATGGGTTTCCTGTCCTCTGAATATGTTTTCTCTCAGTTTCAGCGTTCTCTTGCTGAGACTTCCCCAGCTAGAGCACCACAGCTAAACAAGAGAGAAAACGTGCAGCATCAACAGTCCCACGGATAATCCTGGTGGTGAAGTTATCAGACCTGATTCTAAAAAATAATTGATTGGTATTTTTTAGGAACAGATGACTAGGCAGAAATTTCACCGGAGAATTGAAACCTATAAAAAGAGTCACATGGACTGAATTACTGGACTGAAAAGTTCGCCGGAATTAAGCATCCCATCTTACGCAGCAGAAGAGAGAATTCATGACGAGGAAGACAGGTTAATAGAAAATACTGGAGTGAGGAGAGAGAGAGAGAAAGAGAGAAAAGATGGAAAACAGACAAAGAGTGGGAGACGCACGTGAAACAGAGAAGAGGCCTAGTACAGATACTATTAGTGTCTCAGAAGGAGAGGGGGAAAAGCGACAGAGGACACTTTAAGAAGCACCGGCCACGTGAGAAGGAAATGTTTTCTTTGCCTCATTTTGTCCCAAAAACTTCCTTTTTCATGCATTATTTATATACTTATTATTATGTCTGGATGGAAGGTGACTCATCGTGGATGATGTTTGAAGTTTTTTCCTCCTTATGAAATGTTGAAGGGACAAAGGACATCCCTCACAGGTCACGGCGAAATTTCTTGAAATAGCCGTGGCCCAGATAGAAATTAAATAACAAAAAGCGAAACGTAGTTCTTAAAGTTTATTTTGTTAGTGCTGTGAATGCCGGTACATCAAACCATTCTACGATGATTCAGATTATGTTGTAATTTAGCCTCTATTTTCCTTTTGGTGGAGCTTAGCTTTTGATTAATATTTTTAGTTCAAAAATTTCTTCAAATGGTTATCTGACTAACCACCCTATCTTACCCTTCATATCAACTGATAATCTGTTTCCTATATATCCAACTATTGAAATGTTTTTTCCTCATAATAATTTTTAAATAAAATAACTCTAATTAGGGCAGCATTTCAATGCTGAAGAATTAGACATACATTTGTATACAACTTATTTATAGAATCAAAACATATTATGTATACGAGGAGATACTCCAAAATACGTCTAAACTGATGACTTATACTTGAAGGTAAATACCCTAATGATTACTGACATTTTTGTGCTAATTAGACGTGACAGTGATTCTCAAGGTCACGCAACTATCGGCTGTCACAAACTCATGGATGCCAGGAGTCACGTGGAAGGTTGCCTGTGGCTCTCTGGCCTTCTTAAGTCTCAGGCTCAATACCAGGGCCAAAACCGGTTCCCAACCCGAGGCACGCTATGCCCCATCTCTAAGGAGGTCTTCTACCAAAATGAACGTGTACACCGAGAAAGAAGAAAGCTTGAGATTCAGGCAACACAAGGTCCAACTTTACGGAGAGAGAAAGCCAATCGCTAATTGATGGTGAAAGGAGGCTTTGCAACAGGTGTAGCTGGCAAACAATCCAGCAGGTCAAGGGGATCCAGAGAGAGAGCTCCAGGAAGTTGAACTTGATGGAATACCTGATGTGTCTGAAGGATAGAGGGAGTGGGGAAGGGTTTCGATGGATAGTGGAGAGCTGAGGTTAGGGTTAGGGTTAAAGTTAGGGTCGGGGTTAGGGTTAGGGTTAAGGTTAAGGTTAGTGCTAGCTATGGGACATTGTATCAGACACACACACTATGAGCCTCTTCTAGCCGTTGTTACAGCGGGTCAACCAGCAGTCCCCAGAGCTGGTATCCTCCCATCACGTCCAGTGTTGGAGGAGACCCTTTGCCACGAGGTGTGGGACCTGGTATCTCACGTGGGCAGCCTAAGAAGAGACTGGACGTGTCACATGTACATTCACAGTGAGAGAGCATTACCCAATGAGAGGCCAGAGATGGGGAGGCAGACAGTGCATTCTCTTCCCTCCTCCTCTCCCACGGTGGATGCTAGGACGCGGCTTCCCCTTGCAGGTGCACACGAACACACCCGGCCACGCCACCGGCTGCCGCTCTTCGCGGCTCTCGTGTCGCCAAGGCGGTGACACACCGCTTTGCACTGTTGCCCATCTTGAAAATGTACATTTAAAGAGGCCTTTCCAGCGCCAGTTATGCTCAAGGGCAAGAATGTGGTTTAGCTGCTGTTCACTCGGAGACTGAATTAGGGCAAATGTATGCTGAACCTCTGAGGAAACGTCCAGTTTTCTGAGGTAATGGCACCCTTTTCTATTTCCTCTAGCACAGGAGGTTGGCCTGGGATGCTCCCCAGAGGAGGGGCCATCTGGTCAGAACTTCCTGCAGGCGGCGGCGGGCCTGTGTCACCCGCAGCCATGCGAGGAGCCCCTGGCTGGCGCTGCGTGAGTCAGACCCCGCCTGCACCCTCACGCCAAGGCCCCCGAGCACCAGACACGGGGCTTCCCGCTGCCCCTGCCCGGAGTGGATGCTCCCTGTCCCCTGGCGGCAGTCAGCTGCGGGCAGCTCTGCTTGGACACACTCTCTCCAGCGGGAGCTGCTTCTTCTTTTTATTAAGCAAAGAGTCTTTTTTAAAATTTTTTTATTTTATTGATTTTTCACAGAGAGGAAGGGAGAGGGATAGAGAGTGAGAAACATCGATGAGAGAGAGACATCGATCAGCCGCCTCCTGCACGCCCCCTACTGGGGATGTGCCTGCCACCAAGGTACATGCTCTTAACCGGAATCGAACCTGGGACCTTTGGGTCCGTAGGCCGACGCTCTAGCCACTGAGCCAAACCGGTTTCAGCCCTGCGTGGTTCTTTAAAGCATGGCGCTAACCCCACAACAAACGACTCTGCAGGTCTGGAAGCCTTGTTCTGTCCTGGAGACGAGAACCTGGCGTTCAGAGAGGTCCCGGAACTGGCCAAAAAACACAGAGCATAACTGGGGGATCAAAAACCCATCCATCCGTCCGTCCATCCATCCGTCCATCCATACATCCATCCGTCCAGAGCCCCGTGTTTCCCACTAACGTCCCACCGGCCCCCTTCCAGGAACCGGCCAGGTGGAGGTGCTGAATGCTGAGACCTAGCAGCTGGTGCAGACGTGCCCCGGGAGAAGGGTCCCTGAGTCTGTGCTCCCAGGTCACTGCCACAGCCGGGCCGGGGGGGGGGGGGGCAGCCCGGGCCCAGAGCAGCGCCTGCGAGGCTCTGGCACCGCGCCTCCTCATTGTCCCCGTCACGGCTGCCGCTGTGGCCGGCCGCACGCTCCACAGCCGATGGAAGCCGTGCACATCCCTCTCCTTGTGTCTGAGCTCGGACACGCTGCCAAGTAGACGTCAACCATCCCCAGAATGACACTCAGAAACGTCCTTCCTCCCAGAGTCCTCCTTTCCCCTGAGCGGGCAGGGTAAGCCCCTCTGGGGGGCTGGAGCGAGGAGCTGTCTCCCCACCTGGGCAGTGAGGGGCCCGGCCAGGGAGCTGTGGATGGAAAGACGGACGGACAGACGGACGTGAGACCTCACGCAGGGGGAGGGCGGAAGATGCCAGGCCCCGGGAATCGGCGGGCATTTGAGCTCAGCCGCAGAACAGCAAATATTGACTCAAGAAGCTGCCCAAAGGAGCTGACATTTTTACAGTCAACAAATCAAGCCCCGCCCCTCCCAGTGCCCGGGGCACAGGCCCTTCCTCCCCCAGCTGCCAGGGGCCCCGCTCTGCCACCGCCCCGGGCCGAGGAGGAAGAGCGGCTGGGAAAGGGCCACAGGGCCTGGCTGGCGTGGCCACTTCACCTTGTGAGGGGAGGAGGACACCCCTGCAGGGGGGGAGGGGGACCTGGGGAACCAGCCAGTCAGCCTGACAGGTGTCAGAACCCCCGGGGGACAGAGCAGGACCTGGGCTGAACCCCAAGGACAACACCTCACCCAGCTTCCTCCTGGGGTGGCTGGCTCTCTGCTGGGTAGCATGGCCTGGGGCCCCTCATTCACGGATGACGAACCCGAGGCCCCAGGACAGCGGTTCTCAGCCTGTGGGTCGCGACCCCTTTGGGGGTCGAACGACCCTTTCACAGGGGTCGCCTAAGACCATCGGGAAATGCAGATATTTACATCACGATGCATCACAGTAGCAACATTTCATGGTTGGGGGTCACCACCCCATGAGGAGCTGTGTGCAAGATTCGTGGCCTCAGGAAGGTTGAGAACCGCTGCCCCAGGAGAAGGTGCCTTTTCTCTCGGGTAAACAGCAGGCAGACAGCGAGGCCCTCACCTTCTGGTGAGGCAGTGAGCAGGCAGAGGCCGCCCCTGCCCCCGGCTCTGCCCACAGGGCCCTAATGGGCACTCACGCGCCCGCCTGCATCCTCCGCTCCAGCCGGGGCCCCGCACCGGGAGTGGCTCCCTCCCCTGACTGCCCTGGAATGCTGCTCACCGCTGGGCCCAGCCTCTCCACGTGCTCCGAAGCACAGGCCGGGTCACAGGCCTGGTCCCGCTGGTGGCCCTGGGGCGGCGGCGCCTGGGGGGGCCTCATCCTGGCCTTGCCTCTCAGCCCTTCCAGACCAAGACCCCCGGCGAGAGCCGCGGCTGTGCTGGGCCCGTCCCTGTGGCCTCAAAGAGCCCAGAAAGGTGCCCGGCGGTCAGCAGACCCTCGGTGTCGGTGGGACTGGATTAGGACTGTGCAAGGCACCTGCTGTAGAAACCCAGGCGCACCTTCGGCGGCGTGTGGGCCGGGGAGGGGGCTGAGGAGCCCGGCGGCCCCCGGCAGGAGGCAGGCCTGCTCCTCCTCTGCTCGCTCAGGCTCAGCCCTGTCCTCCTCCATCCACCCATCACGGGGGGTTGAGCTTCTGGATGGGCCGGCCCTGGCCCGGTGCTGTGAAGGCGAAGGCGGGGAGCTCGCGCTCTGCATGCTGGTGGAGATTCTGGGGCACACGAGCATCCTGGCCCGGGACCCAGAGGCACTGCTCTGCGCAGGCCTCTGGGGGCTGAGGCTCCGGACTTCTTAGGGAGGAGGGCAGCCCCTCTCGGGCGGGACCCACCCCAGGCGGAGCTGCAGGGTGGTGCTCAGCACTGCTGCATGCCAAAGGCGCCCCGCTCCGCCTTGCAGGCACCCGAGGGTGCACTTTGCCAGCCCAGTGCTGGGCGTGGGCATGGAGCTAGCTCAGGGCAGGGGTGGCGCAAACCCCTCTGAGCTGGGCACACAGTGCAGATTTCATCACCTCCAGGGGACCCTCCAGGACTCTCTCTGGTCCTGAGCAGGCAGTTCTGTGCCCTAAGGCCTAGGGCCACCCAGGGACCAGTAGTAGGGGGGTCCCCCGTCCCTGCCAGTCTCCACAGGAGGACTCCATCTAAAGGTGTGTCCAAGGCGACCGTCCCCTCTGTCACCAATTCTCAGACATCAGGCAGGGAAGAAGGTGTGCGGACCATCAGCTGATCTTTAGGACAGCGGTTCTCAACCCGTGGGTCACAACCCCTTTGGGGGTCAAAAGACCCTTTCACAGGGGTCGCCTAAGACCATCGGAAAATGCAGATATTTGCATCATGATGCATAACAGCAGCAAAATTTCATGGTTGGGGGTCACCACCACATGAGGAACTGGATGCAAGGGTCACGGCCTTAGGAAGGTTGAGAACCACTGCTTTAGGAAGTTGACCCAGGATCCTTTGATTTTTTATCCTATCTGTCTGCCTAAACTTTGTCATGTGGCCACGCCTACCACAAAGGCCTCTGGGAAATGTAGTTACA